>WHUX01000349.1:0-40109 GCA_015179025.1 Terfezia claveryi | reverse complement strand
ATCAGTTACAGATTATAGTGAACCAGATAATTGGGAAAATATTAGTGATGCAGAAGATACAGATTCAGAAAAAGAACTTATGACAGCTGTTTTTATGATACAGAAACAATTCAACCCTGTAACAGAGTTTCCCTTATTATTTCCCAAGACAATTCCATGGTAATTACTGCCACTAAGAAAGATTAATCACTCTATTAAACCAAAAGCAGAAGCTACTTAGATACTAAAATGGTGACCTTCAGGACATTGATTTAGACAAAAAATCCATGACAAATTAGTCAAAGAAAAGCATCAAGTCATATATATAGAGGAGAAAATAACACAAATACTGTAGTCATGTTCACTATCCTTAAATGAGAAAAAACCGGAAGAAGCTAGACATGTTAATGACTGTCGAGACCGCAATTTAACTGTCGGACTGGACTATACCCTATTGCCAGATATTAATGAAACAATTGAACTAGTAGTAGAAATCCCATTTGGACTAAGCTCGACTTAGCCGACAGATTTTTTAATATTAGAATTAATAAAGAATCTGAGCAACACTCTACCTTTTTATGTCACATGGGATATTTTAGAAGTAGAGTTATACAACAAGGGAATCGTAATGTACCAGCTACTATAGTTTGCGTTATGCATGATATTTTAAGAATATAGTTTATAAAAATTTAATCATCTATATTGATGATATTATTATATTCTTCAAAAAGTATAAAGAACATATAGAATTATTGAAGAAAGTACTTTAATGTCTACAGGATGAGAAATTCTATCTTAAAGAAAGCAAATGCTAGTTCTTTACTCCAAGATTGGAAATCTTAGGATACGTTTTGACATTAGATGGATTATATGTAGACCCGAAGAAGAGGATTACTATATTAACATTTCCAACTCCTACAAGAAAAAAGGATCTTAAAGGATTCCTTGGAATTGTTAATTATCTCAGCAGATTTATTCCTGACTTGGTATCGTATACAAGCACCCTGTTAGAACTACAAGGAGAAACAAAGAAATAGGAATGGATAGATACTTATAATACAGCATTTGAAAAACTTAAAGAACTTATGAATTCCTAACATGTTTTAAAACCCTGGAATAATGAATCTACAGAACCCAAATATTTAGTCTATGATGCTAGTAATGTAGGACTAGGATCTTGGATAGGTCAAGGACTATTGACGCATATCAAACCATCATGCTTCCACTCTAGAAAATTTAATCCAGCACAACTTAATTATCCTACCTTTCAAAAGGAATTATTAGTGATTATTGACTAATAAAAATTTTTTGAAGCATAATTAAGAGGTCATAAGTTCACTATCCTTACCAACCACAAACCATTAGTAACCTTTTATACTCAAATACTTACAAGTCAGAAATTGAGGTAATAGTAAGATTACCTAATGGAATTTGATATAGACATACAGTATACTGCAGGAAAGGAAAATTTGATAGCAGATGCTCTATCAAGAAAGTATAAATACTTGGACACTCCCACCACTGAGGACAATTATATCTCTAATAGTATTGATCCTCTTAACTATAACTAAAACCGCAATATCTCTACCAAGACTTTAAAAACTTTCTACTAACCAAAAACCTCCACTCAAAACAATTTGGTTTCTCATGGAGCTATCAATTTCAAGCATGTCGACTGCGACTTCAACAAATATTGTAGAAGAGCTGAAAAACTTAGACACCATATCTTCTGACCATACTTTGAGGGCATCCCAGATAAAGAAAGTGAATATAATATAATGAAGGAAGAAGAGTATTCAATGATGATACTCTATCTACTATACTAGAGAAAGTTTTCAGCAGGTATGATTATGTACCCAATATAAAAAAGAACAAACCTTTAACAGTTCTTGGACTAAGATATAGGTATCTCTCTTCTGAAAACGCTTAACAAAACACCCTCTCTTCCGAAAAACCAAAGGAAATTGCCATTAACCTAGCTCATAGCAATTGCCAATAATACAAAAGGATGTATTAGTCCTTTTGTCAAGATTTCTACTTTCTTACTTATAGCAGTTCCCACGCTATGAACAACTGCATGTTTACCATTAAAACATGCGCAATCTATACCCATCACGGACATAGCAGTCTGAACTGTTACTTGTCAGCCTCAGTTCTTAATAAGGAGAAGGAATTCCTTACTACTCACATGGCACCTCTTGTATCTGCAAATGAGTCTCGAAAGGAACTAGCGCCAGTACAATAAACACCAGCATATCCACCTCCTCAAGCTCTCAGCTGCAAAGAAGCTATCCAGAAAATTGGAGAATAGGCAAAAAGATGGATTACCAACAAGCTGACATGACCTACTCTCCAAGCAAGCATTTAGTTCAGTAACTCTACTAAACAAATGAGCACCTAACAAATGGAACAAGAGATCATGAATACTCCTATTGCCTCTCAACAATCTTAGAATACACCTCAACAACAAGCTGCAACCGCTAGCAATAGCAATGCGATTCCAGTCAATACCGCTGCTATCACCACTCGTTCCAAAAAGTCAGTAGCTATTGACAAAGGATCAGCACCCTCTTTTATTCAAGATACCAAGTCCTCCAGACAGCATTGTTATTTCTGTAAGTTTTCAGGACATAATATTTCCACATGCAAGGAGAAGAAACCCACCATCAATGACTTCAACCTAAGGATCAAACCAACTCTCAACAAGCTTATTGAAGAGAAACACATCAGTGACAGATAGGAAGATTACAAGGACTACTTCATCATACATTGGCTTGACCAAGGTACAGGTATGAAAGCTGCATATCAATTGTGCATGAGAGTATGTCCTATCTGGAAGAACTACTATGATACTTTTGTGAACCGTAAGGATTATAGAAGAAAAGATGGATTTTTGTATATTAAGAACTGACAAGGACAATAGAGATTAGTCTTGGCTTCTACCTTTAATATCGAAGGTAAGAACTATGTTGAATTAGTTATTAAAGATGCACATGAAGCAACTACTTATAGTGGCATTGAAAAAACAATAAAATATCTTACTGACCGATATGATTGCTAGTCCTTTACAGAACCAACTAAGGACTATATCAGAAGTTGTGATACTTGTCAATGGATAAAGTATTCTAACAAGGCACCACTTGGACTCGTAACCCCATTATATGTACCAAGCAGGCTATGGACTAACATATTGATGGATTTTCTTAAGTTAGCACCTGTGTTTACTAAGTGTTAAATTTTGTAACTGAATATTTGTATTAAAAAAGATCATGTAGTTTATATTTCATGACTTTGGACGATTGTCGATAGACAATCAGGATTCAAGTTTCTTATTCCTGTCTCAGATAATTTTATAGCAAAACAATGTACTGCTACTTTTGACACTTATATAGTCCTGACTATGGAATACCCTTTTTGTATTGTTTTTGATTATGACACTCTTGTTATGTCAACACACTTTCAAGATTGGGCTAGGAATAAAGGAATCAAGTTGAAAGTGTCCACCGCATATTATCCATGTATAGATAGACAATCGGAAATTGTGAACAAAGAAATTTTACAAGTAGCAAGAGCCTGTAAAATTGAAGGATTTGATTGGCTACAGAAACTACCAGAGATATAGTTGAAACTTAACTCTAAGTATAATGCCGCTAGATTGAATAGCCCCTTTTCAACACTATTTAGATTTAATGCACATCTTGGCATATTAATACTTCTATACCTTATTAATGCATATGTACTAGCAAATAAACATCATGTGGTAACGTCTAAAAACCTATATGATGCCAAGAAGACTCAAGCATCTCAAGTCAACAAACAACTACCCAATACAGCCAAATCTTCTGTCAAACAACAAGTTATGCTTTCCTTAGAAAATATCAACCTATCGAACATCTCACCCAAACTCAAACTAAAATGGCTAGGCCTATTTCCCATTATTTCTAGTAATCAGAAACACAATAACTATAGCCTAGACCTATCCAGTCAACCTAACCTCCACCTCATATATAATGCTTTTCATATCAGCAAACTCAAACCGTACAATAAAAACGATCCTACTCAGTTCCTTCACAGAGAATTTCCGGAATCAAAACCAATTTAAGATGATTGTTATGAAGTTAAAAAAGTATTAGAATTCAGAACAGCTCCTCGAACTGGAGAAAGACAATATAAGGTCAGATGGCTAGGATACTCTCCTAAACACAATTCCTGGGTAAACACCAAGAATATCACTACTGAAATCCTTCAAGAATTCTGGATGACTGAAAGTTTGGAAGTTACATTCAAGAGACATCGAACAACTAAAAGAACACAAGGATCACGAACCAGAGATGAGATCCAAGCTCTTATCCAATAAGAATGAGATAGAGTCATGAGTCAAGAAAACACTAAGGATATTCATGTTAATCCTAATGTATTAACAATGCATGAAATCTTAGGATATATGGAAACCAATATAGTAGAGCGACAGAAGTAAGGATAGGAAATCCTTCTATATAGGGAAGTATAATGAAGAACATTATTTCATTGCTTATATAATTGAATATATACTTTTGTATTTCCTATATTACTACTATGTTATGTAACTAAGCCTCTCGGCTGAAAAACTAGCCTTCTACTACCTCCTATTACTTTATAAGTGTCCATAGTATGCGGAATTTGCTATTGGAAGTTCCATGGTACTTGCCATATGAAGACACCCTTATTATGGCCACATGACCTCTGTTTAAAGGCGTGTGACTCATTACTATGGCCACATGACCATTATTTATAGTATATGACTCATTACTATGGCCACATGACTATTATTTATAGCGTATGACTCATTACAATAGCCATATAACCCCTTTTGTATAGCGCACCACCTTCTGGTATGCCATCCTTTATTGTATTTATTTCCTTAGTCATCAGATCTCAAAGGAGTATAAATAGGCCACTGGATTCCCTCTGGAATCCACAGAAAAAAGAAAGCAAACAATAAGAAGCTCATAGCAGCAAGCAAGCCTATATTCCGATCAGATTAAGATCATATAGCTTAGATAGCACAAATTATATAAGATAGATTACACCAGTTAATTACTGTTCCACTTGGGAACGTCCCATATAGTAATCTCCTTACTCTTCTGGGGTCTTTTCTCAACAGAACCGAAATATATAAATGTCTATACCTATGGATATAAATTGTTAAACAATACCGAATGAATACTATCTAGTACCATTCATTACACTAGCTACATGGAATGAAGTTAACTAATGATTCAAGACATATGTATGCATAAGTATAATCAATGTCTATAGTATTTTTAAATGTTTATGTATATGGGAGCTAATGCCACAAGAGACAGAAATATAATTAAATGGACCTGTCCAACCTTACCATGTGCCTAATGAACTCGAAGCTAAGAGACTGGCCCCTACATTAGTCTGCGAATGAAAGTAGTGGGAGTACAGCGTAGACTAGGATGTTACAGAGATATGGCAAAGGGGACGGTGGAGGTATGGCAAGCTGGATGGTAGGGGCAGGCATGGCAAGCTGGACAACGGAGGTATGGCAAGCTAGATAACAGAGGTAAGGCAAGCTGGATGACAGAGGCAGGGCAAGCTGGACGGTGGAGGCATGGCAAGCTGGAGAACGGAGGTATGGCAAGCTAGATAACAGAGGTAAGGCAAGCTGGAGGGTGGAGGCATGGCAAGCTGGATAGCAGAGGGAAGGTAATGCTCTTACTAAGAGTACAGGCAGTTCATGACTTATATTATTGATGAAAATTCTTGATGCTGGGGATGGAGAGCTCACTTGAAAGTTGTGCCAGTAGTAGCTACTATACAGACTGTAATTTAGGGTGGCAGGCAGGGAGTTTAGGGGGGTGCTAGTCGATGTAATAGGTATAATCAACCCCGCTTGGCAGCTAGCTCGAGTAATGTAATGGAGAACGTTGTCTCATTGCTTATATTATTAATTATATACTTTTGTATTTCCTATATTACTACTATGTTATGTACCTAAGCCTCTCAGTTGAAGGACTAGCCTTCAACCACCTCCTATTGCTTTATAAGCATCCACAGCATGTGGAATTTGCCATAGGAAGTTCCATGGTATTTGCCATATAAAGACACCCTCATTATGGTCGCGTGACCTCTGTTTAAGGCGTGTGACTCATTACTATAGCCACATGACCCCTTTTGTATAGCGCACCACCTTCTGGTGTGCTACCCTTTATTGTATTTATTTCCTTAGTCATCAGATCTCAGAGGAGTATAAATAGGCTACTAAATTCCCTCTGGAATACACAGAAAGACAAAAAGCAACAAGCAAGCACACAGAGCAAGCAAGCCTATATTCTGATCAAATCAAGATCATATAGCTTAGATTACACAAATCATATAAGATAGATTACACCAGTTAATTACTGTTCCCCTCGAGAATGTCCCACATAGTAATCTGCCTACCCTTCTGAGGTCTTACCTCAGCAGAACCGAAATACACAAACGTCCATGCCTACGGATATAGATTATATAAACGGTACCAAATGAATACTATCTAGTACCATTCATTACATTTTTTTTAACTTACTTACCTAATCTTTACTCTTAAATCCAAGGCCTGATCAACCTTCGGATACCTTCATTATACTCAGGCAAGTATATACAATTCAACACACAAGTGCACATATAAAATCGATATTATTATTGAACTAGATAGCCAACAAAAAAATCCAACAAACAAGACATCAGACTCTCAACTGCAGTACATCAACAAAAGACTTAGAAGCAAGCTAAACAGAGTTCTAACGGGCAGTGGTATCCCATATTAAACAATTCCACCTTCGTTCACAACACTTTTCTCAATTAGATTGACAACTCATCTTGTACTCCTAGCAATTGCCATTACATCTGTTCCTGTAAATCCAGTATACTATTAAAAAAACTGGCCCCCCAGGTCCCAGGAATAATTGGTCTAAACAACCAAGCGTCACAATCCCAAGACTCAAATCTCGCTACCTCCACTGCCGCCATTTACTCCAGAAAAGAATTACCTCCATCCGAACCTTCCTTAGGCCTAGACATCTCTACCAATACCTCTGCACCCCCAATGTCTATCTCAACACACCAATCAGAAAATGTGATACTCTTGCCGGAAGAACTAGAACTGGATTCTAAACCAGTAGACGAAGAAAAACCAAGACCATAAGAAACATCTGGATCCTGACATCCAGCGTTGCCAGCCATGTGAACCACTAAGCTAACAGAACTAACAGTCGAATGGAGATCATAAGGATCATCAGCCACCACACCATCAGCACAGTAAGGTGCCAAAGAAGAAAAGTAACTCGATGATTGTATCATATAACCAGCTTCATTTAGTTGCGGAAAGACGACAAAATCAGACATAATGGCGTCTGAACTTAGTAAGAAGACTAAGAGGTCGAGATGGTTAACTATGTTACTCAAAGATATTAAGAAATTAGTAGAAGAAACTCCCAGAAAGATCAGATTTGTAGTTCCTAATACAGAAGGGGAAATAAATCTACCCATGAATATAGAAATAGGAGAACCAGGTAGAGCAGGAACCAAACTATATTTTAGTATAGCTTTACTTCTCACACCAGAAGAATTTTGGGATAGATATCTTCCAATAGTTAAGGAGATTTTGAAATATAATTATTCAATGGGACATGCCCAACAGTATCATCCTGATGATACTTGACTCTTAATGGAAGCTGTAGTAAAACACTATTTATGGCTAACACCTTACCCATTCAAAGAAGAGGACTTAGAAATGAACGCATTTTTAAGTAAAGAATTAAAGAAACCTGTTGTTCCACTTTTAAGGAAACCGAATTGGGTAATAAATAACTGGGAAGAAATAATAGCATTCATAATGAGCAGTACTTATCTAGAAGAATCAGCATATACCACAGAGGATTTTTTCAATCCTAGCAAAGAACTTCCAGGAGTGTTCCTAAGAATACCAAAAGATCAATTGAAAGGCAAAGGTTGAACATCTGAGATTCCAAAAAGGAGGACTGGGTCAGCCAAAGAACCAGACGACAAAGACCAACCACCAAAAGACATAGAATTACCAGAAGACGATGATAATCTAGAAACAGGACTAGACCAATAGAAGCAGAAAATACAAGGAGGAGGACGAGACCCCGATCATAGCAGAGATGATAGCTCAGACTCTGATAAGGCATCGTCAGTTGCAAGTCAAACTCTTAAAAGAAAACCCAAATGAGGAAAATCAGTCGACCACCAGCAAAGGGAATCTACAACAGGAATGGTTACAATAGGTAACCATAAAGCAACGAATGCTTTAAAAGGAATACAGATTAATCTACAAGAAAAAATAAAAGGAGAAGACAAAAAATGGCAAGACTCACAATATTTTGAGTCTTGGGCCACAGCAATACAATATTGGTTTGTTATCAAAGGAATAGATTTGGAAGGTACTTCAGCTTTGGAAATTGTTGGATTTAGAATAGAAGGAAGCGTGCTCACTACTTTTATTCAATTCCTAAGAGAAAAAGGAAAGAATACAACATTCTTTAGATTCATACTAGTGATAAGGAATTTTCTGATACCCTTTACTAGTAAGGACATTTTGTGGAAATGATGATTGATAGCCATACCATACAAGGACGGACGTCATATGGGAATTAAATAGTTCGCCAACTGGCTTAATGAAATGCAAATCAAATTGATTGACAAGGATGGCAAACAATCAATATCGCAGGAAGTAAAAAGAAGAAAGTTTCTTAATCACCTGCTGCCATATATGTCAGCTACAATAATTCCTTTAATCAAAGAAGAATAGTCATATGATCAGCTCATGCATCAAGCGGAGTCATATGAAGCTTCCAAAAAGATATTGCCTCACCACCCACAACAAATACATCCCGATGACAACACCCTCGAAATGAAAATCGGAGTTACAGTTTATGCAGGGACTAGAATCAAAGACCAAAAACAGGATTTATCCTAGCAGCAATCCCAACACCAAACCCAACACAGAAAAATGAAAGGACTCAGATTGGGACACTATTACAAAAAAATTAGATCAGAAGACGAAGATGCAATTAATTATAGACAAGAAATGTCTATAGTGTTGGAACCCTGGACACTCCTACAAGGACTATAGGAAACGACAACATAAGGTACCCATGTGTACAGCCTCACAAAATTTAGCTATACCAATAGCCATCAAGGATAAAATTAACAAGGATAAAATCAAGGAATGACCCTTGTCAAGAAGGTACCAGATTTTAGCAAGGTATTCATTAAAGCTAACGAACACCCCGTACCTGCTTTAATTGATCTCCAAACAAAGGGAGAAAACTTAATTAATTCTCAATTTATACACCTATACAAAATACCGACTAGAAGTATGGATAAGAAATCATAACTACTGCAATTAAAGGCTCAAAAGGAATGATAAACAAAGCTTGTACTATCAAACTTGATTGGATAGGTTATGTAGAAGAATCAATGTTCTATGTAGCTCATTTACTGGATGGGACATAATACTAGGAGAACCTGCTCTCAGCAAAGTGCGAGCAATAATTCCTGCCCATTAGGAACCAGTTACTATCCAACCAGAAAACATTCCACGATTCCAGCTAAGCCTATGGAAGGGATCTAGAACCATTACGAATGGTATAAGATCAGCATATACACAAGTCAGCTGTGAATCAGGTACAGATTATAGTGAACTAGATAATTGGGAAAATATTTGTGATGTAGAAGAAACTAATTCAGAAAGAGAACTCGTGACAGCTGTTTCTATGGTACAGAAACAATTCAACCCTGTAATGAAGTTTCCCTTATTATTTCCTGAAACAATTCTATGGGAATTACCCACACTAAGAGAGATTAATCACCCTATTAAACCAAAAGTAGAAGCTACTTGGATACCAAAATGGTGACCCTCAGGACATTGATTTAGACAACAAATTCATGACAAATTAGTCAAAGAAGAAGTATCAAGTCGTATATATAGAGTAGAAAATGACACAAATGATGTAGTCATATTCACTATCCCTAAACAAGATAAACTGGAGGAAGCCAGACATGTCAATGACTCTCAGGACAGCAATTTAGCTGTCGAAATGGACATTACCCCATTGCCAGATATTAATGAAACAATTGAACTAGTAGCAGAGAATCCCATTTAGACTAAGCTTGACTTAGCCGACGGATTATTTAATATTAGAATTAATAAAGAATCTAGGCAATATTCTACATTTTTATGTCACATGGGATATTTGAGAAGTAGAGTTATGCAACTAGGGGATCATAACACACAAGCTACTATGGTTTGTATTATGCATGATATTTTTAAGGACATAGTCTATAAAAATTTAATCATCTATATTGATAATATTATTATATTCTCTAAAATGTATGAAGAACATGTAGAATTATTGAAGAAAGTACTTCAATGTCTACAGGATGAGAAATTCTATCTCAAAAAAAGTAAATGCCAGTTCTTTACTCCAAGATTGGAAATCTTAGGACACATTTTGACATCAGATGGATTATATGTAGACCTGAAGAAGAGGACTACTATATTAATATTTCCAACTCCTACAAGAAAAAAGGATCTTAGAGGATTCCTTGAAATTGTTAATTATCTCAGCAGATTTATTCCTGACTTAGCATTGTATGCAAGCACCCTGTCAGAACTGCAAGGAAAACAAAGAAATGAGAATGGATAGATACTCATAATGCAGTATTTGAAAAACTCAAGGAACTCGTAAATTCCCCACATGTTTTAAAACCCTGGAATAATGAATCTACAGAACCCAAATATTTAGTCTGTAATGCTAGTGATGTACGACTAGGATCTTGGATAGGTCAAGGACCATTAATGTATATCAGACTATCATGCTTCCACTCTAGAAAATTTAATCCAGTACGACTCAATTATCCTATCTTTCAAAAAGAATTATTAGCAATTATTAACTTATTTAAATTTTTTGAAGAACAATTAAGAGGTCACAAGTTCACTATCCTTACCGACCATAAACCATTAGTTACCTTCCATACTCAAATACCTGCAAGTCAAAAATTGAGGCGATGGCAAGATTACCTAATGGAATTTGATACAGACATACAGTATACCACAAGAAAGGAAAATTTGATAGCAGACGCTCTATCAAGAAAATATAAATACTTGGATACTCCCACTACTGAGGACGATTACATTTCCAACAGCATCGATCCTCCTAACCACACCTACAACCGCAACATTTCTACCAATGCTTTAAAAAATTTCCACTTACCAGAAACCTACACTCAGAACAATATGGTTTCTTGCAGAGCTATCAATTTCAAGCATGTTGACTGTGACTACAACAAATATTGTGGAAGAGCTGAAAAACTTGGACAACATATCTTCTGTCCATACTTTAAGGGCATCCCGAATGAAGAAAGTGAATATGACATGATGAAGAAAGAAGAGTCCTCAGATGATAAGACTCTATCCACTATACTAGAAGAGGTTTTCAGCTAGTATTTTTGTGTACCCAATATAAACAAGAACAAACCTTTAACAGTTCTTGTACTAAGATATAGGCCTCCTTCTTCTGAAAATGTTCAACAAAAATTTCTCGCTCCCGAAGAAGCAAAGGGAATTGCTATTGACTTGGCTCAAAGCAATTGGCAACAACATAAAAGGATGGTCTGGTCCTTTTGCCAAGATTTTTACTGTCCAGCTCATGGCAGCTCCCATACCATGAACAATCATATGTTCACTGTCGAAACATATACAATTTGTAATCACTACAGACATGGCAGTTTGAGCTGTGACCTGTCAGCCTCAGTTCTTAAGAAGGAGAAGGAATTCCTTACCACTCGTATTGCACATCTCGTATCTGCAAATGAGCCTAAAAAGAAACTAGCAGTAGTACAACAAATGCCAGCTTATCCACCTCCATAAGCTCTTAGCCACGAAGAAGCTATCCAAGAAATCGGAAAATGGGCAAAATGATGGATTACCAACAAGCTGACACGACCTACTTTCTAACCCAACATTCAGTTCAGTTACCCTACCGAATAGATGAGCACCTGACGAATGAAACAGAAGATCATGAATACTCCTGTTGCTCCACAACAACCATAGAATGCACCTCAACAACCAGGTACAACAGCTAGTAGCAGTAACCCAATTCCAATCAACACCACTGCCATTACCACTCATTCTAAAAAGCGAGTAGCCATTGACAAAGATTCACCCTTCTTTATTCAAGACACTAAGACCTGCAGACAGTGTTGTGATTTCTATGTGTTTTCAGGACATAATGCTTCTTCCTGCAAGGAGAAGAAACCCACTATCAATGATTTTAACATAAAGATCGAACTTACCCTCAACAAGCAAATTGAAGAGAAACACATTACTGACGGATGGGAGAACGACAAGAACTACTACATTACACACTGGCTTGACTAAGGTATAGGTATGAAAGCCGCATATCAATCATTTATGAGAGTATGTTCTATTTGGAAGAACTACTATGATACCTTTGTGAACCGTAAGGATCATAGAAGAAAAGATGGATTTTTGTATGTTAAGAACTGACAAGGACAATGGAGACTAGTCTTACCCTCTACCTTTAATATCGAAGGTAATAACTATCTCGAATTGGTTCTTAAAGATGCACATGAAGCAACCACTCATGGTGGCATTGAAAAAACAATGAAATATCTTACTGACCGATATGATTGCCAGTCCTTTGTAGAAACAACTAAGGACTATATCAAAAGTTGTGATACTTGTCAACAGAAAAAGGATTCCAACAAGGCACCACTTGGACTCATAACCCCATTACATGTACCAAGCAGGCTATGGACTGACATATTGATAGATTTTCTTAAGTTAGCACCTGTATTTACTAAGTGTTCAATTTTGTACCTGAATATTCCTGTTAAAGAAGATCACATGGTTTGTATTTCATGACTTTGGACGATTTTCAATAGACAGTCAGGATTCAAGTTTCTTATTCCTGTCTCAAATAATTTCACAGCAGAATAATGTACTGCTACCTTTGATACTCACGTAGTCCCGACTATGGGATACCCTTTCTGTATTGTTTTTGACTGTGACACTCTTTTTATGTCAATACACTTTCAAGATTGGGCTAGGAATAAAGGAATCAAGTTGGAACCATCCACTGCATATCATCCACGTGCAGATAGACAATCGCAAATTGTGAACAAAGAAATTCTACAAGTAGCAAGAGCCTGTAAAATCAAAGAATTTGATTGGCTACAGAAACAACCACAGATACAGTTGAAACTTAACTCTAGGTATGATGCCACTAGACAGAATAGTCCCTTTTCCACACTGTTTGGTTTTAATGCACATCTTGGTATATCGATACTTCCATACCCCTTTAATGCATATATACCAGTGAATAAACGTCATGAGGAAATGTCTAAAAACCTATATGACACCAAGAAGACTCAAGCATCTCAAGCAAACAAACGACTACCCTATATAGCTGTAATGAATGGTACTAGACAGTATTCATTCGGTACCATTTATACAATCTATATCCGTAGGCATGAACGTTTGTGTATTTCGGTTCTGCTGAGGTAAGACCTCAGAAGGGTAGGGAGATTACTATGTGGGACATTCCCGAAGGGAACAGTAATTAACTGGTGTAATCTATCTTATATGATTTATGCTATCTAAGCCATATGATCTTGATCTGATCAGAATATAGGCTTGCTTGCTCTGAGTGCTTGCTTGATTGCTTCTTGTCTTTCTGTAGATTCCAGAGGGAATCCAGCGGCCTATTTATACTCGTCTGAGATCTGATGACTAAGGAAATAAATACAATAAAGGGTGGCACCCCAGAAGGTGGTGTGCTGTACAAAAAGGGTCATGTGGCTATAGTAATGAGTCACACGCCTTAAATAATGGTCATGTGGCTATAGTAATGAGTCAAATGCCTTTAAACAGAGGTCATGCGGCCATAATGAGGGTGTGCTCATATGGCAAGTTCCATGGAAGTTCCCATGGCAAATTCCGCATGCTATGGACGCTTATAAAGCAATAGGAGGTGGTAGAAGGCTAGTCCTTCAACCGAGAGGCTTAGTTACATAACATAGTAGTAATATAGGAAATACAAAAGTATATAATCAATTATATAAGCAATGAAACAACGTTCTCCATTACACTTCCCCATATAGAAGGATTTCCTATTCTTACTTCTTTCGTTCTGCCATATTGGTTTCCATACATCCTAAGATTTAATGCATTGTTAATACATTAGCATTAACATGAATATCCTTAGTGTTTCCTTGACTCATGATTCTATCTTGTTCTTGTTGGATGAGAGCTTGGGTCTCATCTCTAGTTCGTGGTCCTTGTTTTCCTTTAGTCCTTCGACGTCTCTTGAATGTACCTTCCATGCTTCCGGTCATCCAGAAGTCTTGAAGAATTTCGGTGGTGATATCCTTGGCATTTATCCAGGAATCATATTTAGGAGAGTATCCTAGCTATCTGACCTTATATTGTCTTTCTCCAGTTCGAGGAGCTGTTCTGAATTCTAATATCTTTTCAACTTCATAACGATCTTCTTGAATTGGTTCTGGTTCCTGAGATTGTCTCTAAGGGAACTGGGTGGGATCGTTTTTGTAGTATGGTTTGAGTTTGCTAATATGAAAAGTATTATATATGAGGTGGAGGTCAAGTTGACTGGATAGGTCTAGGCTATAGTTATTGCATTTCCTATTACTAGAAATTATGGGAAATGGGCCTAGCCATTTTGGTTTGAGTTTAGGTGAGACGTTCGATAGGTTGATATTTTCTGAGGAAAGCATAACTTGTTGTCTGACTGAAAATTTGGCTGTATTGGGTAGTCGTTTGTTCGCTTAAGATGCTTGTGTCTTCTTGGCGTCATATAGGTTTTTAGACATTACTTCATGACGTTTATTTGCTAGTACATATGCATTAATGGGGTATAGAAGTATCGATACGCCAAGATGTACATTAAATCCAAATAGTATGGAAAAGGGACTATTCTATCTAGCGGCATTATACCTAGAGTTGAGTTTCAACTGTATCTCTGGTAGTTTCTGTAGCCAATCAAATCCTTCGATTTTACAGGCTCTTGCTACTTGTAGAATTTCTTTGTTCACAATTTCCGATTGTCTGTTTGTACGTGGATGATATGCGGTAGACGGTTCCAACTTGATTCCTTTATTCCTAGCCTAATCTTGAAAGTGCGTTGACATAAAAAGAGTGTCGTGGTCAAAAACAATACAGAAAGGGTATCCCATAGTCGGGACTACATGAGTATCAAAGGTAGCAGTACATTGTTCTGCTGTGAAATTATCTGAGACAGGAATAAGAAACTTGAATCCTGATTGTCTATCGACAATCGTCCAAAGTCGTGAAATACAAACTATATGATCTTCTTCAACAGGAATATTCGGGTACAAAATTGAACACTTAGTAAACACGGGTGCTAACTTAAGAAAATCCATCGATATGTCAGTCTATGGCCTACTTGGTACATGTAACGGGGTTACGAGTCCAAGTGGCGCCTTGTTGGAATACTTTGTCCATTGACAAGTATCACAACTTCTGATATAGTCCTTAGTTGGTTCTGCAAAGGACTGGCAATCATATTGGTCAGTAAGATATTTCATCATTTTTTCAATGCCACCATAAGCGGTTGCTTCATGTGTATCTTTAATAACCAATTCAAGATAGTTCTTACCTTCGATGTTAAAGGTAGAAGCCAAGACTAATCTTTATTGTCCTTGTTAGTTCTTAATATACAAAAATCCGTTTCTTCTTCTATGATCCTTACGGTTCACAAAGGTATCATAGTAGTTCTTCCAGATAGGACATACTTTCATATATGATTGATATGTGGCTTTCATACCTGTGCCTTGGTCAAGCCACTGTGTGATGATGTAGTCCTTATTGTCTTCCCATCCGTCGCTGATATATTTCTCTTCAATGAGCGTATTGAGGGTCGGTTCGATCCTTATGTTGAAGTCATTGTGCGTGGGTTTCTTCTTCTTGCATGTAGAAGTATTATGTCTTGAGAATTTACAGAAATCACAACGCTGTCTGGAGGTCTTAGTATCTTGAATGAAGGAGGGTAAATCTTCGTCTATGGCTACTCTCTTTTTAGAACGAGTAGTGACGGCGGCGGTGTTGATTGGAATTGCGTTACTGCTGCTAGCGGTTGCAGCTGGTTGTTGAGATGCATTCTATGGTTGTTGTGGGGCAACAGGAGTATCCATGATCTCCTGTTCCATTTGTCGGTTAGTCATCTGTTCGGTAGGGTTACTGAACTGAATGCTGGGTTGGAGAGTGGGTCATGTCGGCTTGTTGGTAATCCATCTTTTTGCCCATTCTCCGATTTCCTAGATAGCTTCTTCTCGGCTGAGAGCTGGTGGAGGTGGATAAGCTGGCGTTTGTTGTACTAGTGCTAGTTCCTTTTGAGGCTCATTTGTGGATAAGATATGCGCAATACGAGTCGTAAGGAATTCCTTCTCCTTCTTAAGAACTGAGGCTGTCAGGTCACAGTTCAAACTGCTATGTCCGTGGTGGTTGCAGATTGCATATGTTTCGATGGTGAACATGCAGTTGTTCATGGCGTGGTAGCTGCCATGAGCTAGACAGTAAAAATCGCGGCAAAAAGACCAGTGCATCCTTTTGTGATGTTGCCAATTGCTATGAGCTAGGTTGATAGCAATTTCTTTCGCTTCTTCAGGAGCGAGGGTATTTTGTTGTGCGTTTTCAGAAGATAGAGGCCCACTGAAAACTTCTTCTGGTATAGTGGATAGAGTCTCATCGTTTGAGGACTCTTCTTCCTTCATTATATCATATTCGCTTTCTTCGTCCTGGATACCTTCGAAGTATGGACAGAAGATATGGTGTCCAAGTTCTTCAGCTCTTCCACGACATTTGTTGAAGTCGCAGTCGACATGCTTGAAATTGATAGCTCCGCGAGAAACCATATTGTTCTGGGTAGAGGTTTCTAGTAAGTGGAAAGTTCTTAAAGCATTGGTAGAGATGTTGCGGTTGTAGGTATGGTTAGGAGGATCGATGCTGTTGGAAATATAATCGTCCTCGGTGGTAGGAGTGTCCAAGTATTTATGCTTTCTTGATAGAGTGTCTGCTATCAAATTTTCCTTTCCTGCGGTATGCTGTATGTCTGTATCAAATTCTATTAGGTAATCTTGCCATCGCCTCAATTTTTGACTTGCAGGCATTTGAGTATGGAAGGTTACTAACTGTTTGTGGTCGGTAAGGATAGTGAACTTGTGACCTCTCAATTGTGCTTCAAAAAATTTTAATGAGTCAATAATCGCTAATAATTCCTTTTGAAAGGTAGGATAATTGAGTTGTGCTGGATTAAATTTTCTAGAGTGGAAGCATGATGGTCTGATGTGCGTCAACAGTCCTTGACCTATCCAAGATCCTAGTTCTACATCACTAGCATCACAGACTAAATACTTGGGTTCGGTAGATTCATTATTCCAGGGTTTTAAAACATGTGGGGAATTCACGAGTTCCTTAAGATTTTCAAATGCTGCATTATGAGTATCTGTCCATTCCCATTTCTTTGTTTCTCCTTGCAGTTCTACAGGGTGCTCGCATACGATGCCAAGTCAAGAATAAATCTGCTAGATAATTAACGATTCCAAGAAATCCTCTAAGATCCTTTTTTCTTGTAGGAGTTGCAAATGTTAATATAGTAGTTCTCTTCTTCGGGTCTACATGTAATCTATCTGATATCAAAATGTGTCCTAAGATTTCCAATCTTGTAGTAAAGAACTGGCATTTGCTTTCTTTGAGATAAAATTTCTCGTCCTATAGACGTTGAAGTACTTTCTTAATAATTCTACATGTTCTTATACGTTTTGGAGAATATAATAATATCATCAATATAGATGATTAAATTTTTATAGACCATGTCCTTAAAAATTTATGCATAATGCGAACCATGGTAGCAGGTGCGTTACGATCCCCTTATTGCATAACTCTACTTCTGAAATATCCATGTGACATAAAAAGGTAGAGTGTTGCTCAGATTCTTTATTGTTCCTGATATTAAAAAATCTGTCGGCTAAGTCGAGTTAGTCCAAATGGGATTCTCCGCTACTAGTTCAATTGCTTCATTAATATCTGGCAATGGGGTGTGGTCCGGTTCGATGGCTAAATTGCGGTCTCGATAGTCATTGACATGTCTGGCTTCTTCCGGTTTATCTCGTTTAGGGATAGTGAACATGACTACAGCATTTGTGTCATTTTCTACTCTATATATGCGACCTGATGCTTCTTCTTCGACTAATTTGTCATGAATTTGTTGTCTAAATCGATGTCCTGAAGATCGCCATTTTGGTATCCAAGTAGTTCCTGCTTTTGGTTTGATAGAGTGATTAATTTTTCTTAGTGGAGGTAATTCCCGTGGAATTGTCTTGGGAAATAATAAGGGAAACTCCGTTACAGGGTTGAATTGTTTCTGTACCGTAGAAACAGCTGTCACGAGTTCTCTTTCTGAATCGGTTTCTTCTGTGTCACTAATATTTTCCAATTATCCGGTTCACAATAATCTGTAACTGATTCGCAGATGACCTGAGTATATGCTGATCTTATACTATTCGCTATAGTTCTAGATCCTTTCCATACACTTAGCTGGAATCGAGGAATATTTTCCGGTTGCATAGTAACTGGTTCCTGATGGGCAGGAATTATTGCTCGCACTTTACTGAGAGCAGGTTCTCCTAGTATCATGTCCCATCCAGTCAAATGAGCTATATAGAACGTTCGTTCTTCTACATAACCTATCCAATCAAGTTTGATAGTACAAGCTTTGTCTATCGTTCCTTTTGAGCCTTTAATTGCAGTATTTACTGATTTCTTCTCGATACTTCTAGTTGATATTTTGTATAGGTGTACAAATTGAGAATTGATTAAGTCTCCTCCCTTCGTTTGGAGATCAATTAAAGCTAGTGCGGGGTATTGTTAGCTTTAACGAATACCTTGCTAAAATCTGGTACCTGTCTTGACAAGGGTCGTTCCTTAATTTTATCCTTGTTGTTTTTATCCTTAGTGGCTATCGGCATAGCTAAATCTTGTGCGGCTGTACGCATGGGTACCTTATTTTTTCGTTTCCTACAGTCCTAATAGGAGTGTCCAGGGTTCCAACCACATAGACATTTCTTGTCTCTAATTAATTACATCTTTGTCTTCTGGTCCAATTTTTTTGTGATGGTGTCCCAATCTGAGTCCTTCCGATTTTCTGTGTTGGGTTTGGTGTTGGGATTGCTGCTAGGATTAAATCCTGTTTTTTGTCGTTGATTCTGGTCCCTGCGTGGACCGTGACTTTATTTTCATTCTGAGGGTGTTGTCGTCGGGATGTATTTGTTGTGGATGGTGGGGCAATATCCTTCTTGGAAGCTTCATATAACTCCGCTTGATGTACGAGCTGATCATATGACCATTCTTCTTTGATTAAAGAAATTAATATAGCTGACATATATGGCAGCAGGTAATTAAGAAACTTTCTTCTTTTTACTTCTTGCGATATTGCTTGTTTGCCATCCTTATTAATCAATTTAATTTGCATTTCAGTAAGCCAGTTGGCAAACTGTTTGATTCCCATATGATGTCCGTCCTTGTATGGTGTGGCTGTCTCCCATTGTTTCCACAAAATGTCCTTACTAGTAGAGGGTATCAGAAAATCCCTTAGCGCTAGTATGAAACCAAAGAATGTCGCATTCTTTCCTTTTTTCTTAGGAACTGATTATAAGTAGTGAGCGCGCTTCCTTCCATTCTGAATCCAACAATTTCCAGAGCTGAAGCGCCTTCTAAATCTATTCTTTTGAGAACAAACCAACGTTGCATTGCTGTGGCCCAAGAGTCAAAATATTGCGAGTCTTGCCATTTTTTGTCTTCTCCTCTTAATTTTTCTGGCATATCAATCTTTATTCCTTTTAAAGCATTCATTGCTTCATGGTTACCCATTGTAACCATTCCTGTTGTAGATTCCCATTGCTGGTGTTCAACTGATTTTCCTCGTTTGGGTTTTCTTTTAAGAGTTTGACTTGCAACTGATGATGCCTTATCAGAGTCCGAGCTATCATCTCCACTATCATCGGGGTCTCGTCCTCCTCCTTGTGTTTTCTGTTTCTGTTTGTCTAGTTCTGTATCTAGATCATCATCGTCTTCTGGTAATTCTATATCTTCTGGTGGTTGGTCTTTGTCGTCTAGTTCTTTGGCTGACCCAGTCCTCCTTTCTGGTGTCTCAGGTGCTCGACCTTTGCTTTCGATTGATCTTTTGGTGTTCTCAGGAACGCTCCTGGAAGTTCTTTGCTAGGATTGAAAAAATCCTCCGCGGTATGTGCTGATTCTTCTAGATGAGTGCCGCTCATCATGAATGCCATTATTTCTTCCCAGTTATTTATTACCCAATTCGGTTTCCTTAAAAGTGGAACAACAGGTTTCCTTAATTCTTTACTTAAAAATACGTTCATTTCTAAGTCTTCTTCTTTGAATGGGTAAGGTGTTAGCCATAAGTAGTGTTTTGCTATGGCTTCCATTAAGAGTCGAGTATCATCAGGATGATACTGTTGGGCATGTCCCATTGAGCGAGTATATTTCAAAATCTCCTCAATTGTTGGAAGATGTTTGTCCCAAAATTCTTCTGGTGCGAGAGGTAAAGCCATACTAAAATATAGTTTCGTTCCTGCTCCACCTGGTTCTCCTAATTCTATATCCATGGGCAGATTTATTTCCCTTTCTGTATTAGGAACTATAAATCTGGTCTTTTTAGAAGTTTCTTCTACTAATTTTTTAATATCTTCGAGTAATATAGTTAACTGTCTCGACCTCTTAGTCTTCTTACTAAGTTCAGATACCATTATGTCTGATTTCGTCATCTGTCCACAACCAAATATAGCTGGTTATACAATACGATCGTCATGTTACTTTTCTTCTTTAGCACCTTTCTGTGCTGATGGTGTGGTGGCTGATGATCATCATGATCTCCGTTAGACTGATGGTTCTGTTGGCTCAGTGGCTTACGCGGCTGGTGAGGCTAGATGTCAGGATCCTGATGTTTCTTATAGTCCTGGTTTTTCTTCGTCTACTGGTCTAGAATCTAGTTATAGTTCTTCCGGCAAGAGTGTCACTTTTTCTGATTGGTGTGTTGAGGTAGACGTTGGGGGCGCAGAGGTATTGGTAGAGATGTCTGGGCCTAAGGAAGGTTCTGATGGAAGTAATTCAATTCTGGAGGAAATGGCTGCAGTGGAGGCAGTGAGATTTGAGCCTTGGGATTGTGACGCTTAGTTGTTTAGACCAATTATTCCTGGGACCTGGGGGGCCGGTTTTTCAATGGTGTACTGGATTTACAGGTACAGATGTAATGGCGGTTGCCAGAAGTACAATATGAGTTGTCGATCTTATTGGGAAAAGTGTTGTGAATGAGGGTGGGATTGTTTAATGTGGGATACCAATGCCCGTTAGAGCTCTGCTTAGCTTGCTTCTAAGTCTTTTGTTGATATTCTGCAGTTGAGAGTCTGATGTCTCGTTTGTTGGATTTTTTGTTGGCTAGCTAGTTAAATAATGATATCGATTTTATGTGTGCACTTGGGTGTCGAATTTTATACACTTGCGTCAGTGTAATGAAGGTATCCGAAGGTTGATCAGGCCTTGGATTTAAGAGTAAAGATTAGGTAAGTGAGTTAAAAAAAATATAATGAATGGTACTAAACAGTATTAATTTGGTACCGTTTATACAATCTATATCCGTAGGCATGGACATTTGTGTATTTCAGTTCTGCTAAGGTAAGACCTCAGAAGGGTAGGGAGATTACTATGTGGGACGTTCCCGAAGGGAACAGTAATTAACTGGTGTAATCTATCTTATATTATTTGTGCTATCTAAGCTATATGATCTTGATCTGATCGGAATATAGGCTTGCTTGCTCTGAGTGCTTGTTTGGATGCTTCTTGTCTTTCTGTGGATTCCAGAGGGAATCCAGCGGCCTATTTATACTCGTCTGAGATCTGATGACTAAGGAAATAAATACAATAAAGGGTGGTACACCAGAAGGTGGTGCGCTGTACAAAAAGGGTCATGTAGCCATAGTAATGAGTCACACGCCTTAAACGATGGTCATGTGGTTATAGTAATGAGTCACACGCCTTTAAACAGAGGTCACGCGGCCATAATGAGGGTGTGCTCATATGGCAAGTTCCATGGAAGTTCCTATGGCAAATTCCGTGTACTATGGATGCTTATAAAGCAATAGGAGGTGGTAGAAGGCTAGTCCTTTAACCGAGAGGCTTAGTTACATAACAAAGTATTAATATAGGAAATACAAAATTATATAATCAATTATATAAGCAATGAAACAACGTTCTCCATTACAATAGCCAAATTTTCAGTCAGACAACAAGTTATGCTTTCATCAGAAAATATCAACCTATCGAATGTCTCACCCAAACTCAAACCAAAATGGCTAGGCCCAATTCCCATTATTTCTAATAATCGTAAATGCAATAACTATAGCCTAGACCTATCTAGTCAACCTGACCTCCACCTCATATATAATACTTTTCATATTAGCAAACTCAAACCATACTATAAAAACGATCCTACCCAGTTCCATTACAGACAATCTCAGGAACCAGGACTAATTCAAGATGATCGTTATGAAGTTGAAAAGGAATTAGAATTCAGAACTGCTCCTTGAACTAGAGAAAGACAGTATAAGGCCAGATGGCTAGGATACTCTCCTAAATATGATTCCTGAGTAAATGCTAAGGATATCACTACCGAAATTCTTCAAGACTTCTAGATGACTGGAAGTATAGAAGATACATTTAAGAGATATCGAAGAACTAAAGGAAAACAAGGACTAGGAACTAGAGATGAGACCCAAGCTCTCATCTAATAAGAATGAGATAGAATCATGAGTTATGGAAATACTAAGGATATTCATGTTAATACAAATGTATTAACAATGCATCAAATATTAAGATGTATAGAAACCAATATGGCAGAGTGAGAGAAGTAAGGATAGGAAATCCTTCTATGTGGGGAAGTGTAATGGAGAACGTTGTCTCATTACTTATATAATTGATTAAATACTTTTGTATTTCCTATATTACTACTATGTTATGTAACTAAGCCTCTTGGTTAAAGGACTAGCCTTTAACCACATCCTATTGCTTTATAAGCGTCCACAGCATACGGAATTTGCCATGGGAGGTTCTATGGCACTTGTCATATGAAGACACCATCATTATGGCCGTGTGACCTCTGTTTAAGGCATGTGACTAATTACTATGGGCACATGACTATTGTTTAAGGTGTGTGACTCATTACTATAGCCACATGACCCCTTTTGTACAGCGCACCACCTTCTGGTATGCCACCCTTTATTATATTTATTTCCTTAGTCATCAGATCTCAGAGGAGTATAAATAGGCTGCTGGATTCCCTCTGGAATCCATAGAAAGACAAGAAGCAACAAGCAAGCACACAGAGCAAGCAAGCCTATATTCCAATCAGATCAAGATCATATAGCTTAGATAATACAAATCATATGAGATAGATTATACCAGTTAATTACTGTTGCCTTTGGGAACATCCTACATAGTAATTTCCCTACTCTTCTGAGGTCTTACCTCAGCAGAACTGAAATATACAAACGTCCATGCCTACGGGTATAGATTGTATAAACGGTACCGAATGAATACTGTCTAGTACCATTCATTACAAGTATGCCAGCCTAGACTAGTAATATGCTAATTTTATGCTATGCCTATGCAGGAAACAGTCTCATTCGGCTGAACAATGAACAATACCTACGTCTTAGCCTAGTTGAGATATTGCAGCCATAATATATGTCCTTGTCTATATATTAGCCACCTGATATATATATAGAATTTATATCTTTGCACCCTATATATATATATATGATGTTCTAGCATATATCTAAGCCTCAAAAGCATGAATTCCGTACATATATGTATATAGGTAGCAAAGGTATGAATTCAAAAGCAAATATATAGCCAGCAAAGGCATGAATTCCCAAGCAAATATATAAGTTACGAAGATATGAATTTCATATATATATCAGGTGGCCAATATATCGACAAAGAAATATATTATAGCTGCAATATCTCAACCACGCAAAAATGTAGGTATTGTTTATTGTTCAGCCGAATGAGATGATTGCCTGCATAAGTCTAGTGTAATATTAGCATATTGCCAGTCTAGGCTAGCATATTTGAGCTAGCTGCCAAGCGGAGTTGATTATACCTATTACATCGACTAGCGCCACCCTAAACTCCCTGCCTACCACCCCAAATTACAGTTTGTACAGCAGCTACCGCTGGTACAACTTTCAAGTGAGTTTTCCATCCCTAGCATCTGGAATTTTTATCAATAACATAAGTCATAAACTGCCTGCACTCTGGGTGAGAGTATTGCCTTCTCTCCACTGTCTAGCTTGCTATACCTCTGCCGTCTAGCTTGCCATACCTCTGTCATCTAGCTTGCCATACCTCCGCAATTCAGCTTGCCATGCCTCTGTCATCTAGCTTGTTTTACCTCTGTCATCTTGCTTGCCATACCTCCATCGTCCAGCTTGCCATACCTGCCTCCGCCATCCAACTTGCTATCCCTCCATCATCCAGCTTGCTTTACCTCCATTGTCCAGCTTGCTATGCCTCTGCCATCTAGCTTACCATACCTCTATTATCTAGCTTGCCTTCCCTCCACTATCGTCTTTGCTATATCTCTGCTATCTAGCTTGCCATGACTCCAGCATCCAGCTTGCCATGCCTCCACCATCCAGCTTGCCATGCCTCCGTCGTTTAATTTGTCATGCCTCTACTATCTAGTTTGCCATGCCTCCATTGTCCAGCTTGCCATGCCTGCCTCCACAGTCCAGCTTGCCATGCCTACACTATCCCCTTTGCCATATTTCTGCACTAGCCTAGTCTGAGCAATACTCTTACCACTTTCATTCGCAGACCAATATAGGGGCCAGGCTCTCGGACTCGAGTTCGCTAGATATATTGCAAGGTTGGACAGGTCTATTTAATTATATTTCTGTCTCTTGTGGTATTAGCTCACATGTATATAAACATTTAGAAATACTATAGATATTTATTATACTTAGGTATGCATGCGTTCTAGATTATTAGTTCACTTCATTCCATATCAATAAAAAAAATTTGGCATCCGGATACGGCACCAAGCATCTGGACGCGATTTTGCGTCCTGTTTATCTGGACGCCCCGGAGTATTGCATTACAATCCGGACGCAACTAGGGCCCTCCGCTACATCGCAATACAATCCCGACGCCATTGGGGCAACAATAGCTATCCAGACGGTGGTTAACATAATCTCAATGTCTGGATGTCAGAGTTCATTCCTATTGCATCAACAACTCAATTGAGGTTGTTAATGCTATAGGTTCCATGTCTGGCGTTGCTGAACCAGGGCCTCAAATCACTCTCTTCTACAATGCACACCCACTCACCACTTGCATATATGACAGCCAGGTATGTAGCCACTATTGCAGCCATTGAATATGCACAAAGCAGATATATCCATTATATTCGCTAATAATTATATACACAGAAGTAATAGATATATATGTTCTGGTCTGTTCCGGGATTCCAGGCCATACCGGTATGGACCGGGCCGTTCCAGGATTGCCCGGGCCATACCGGTATGGCCCCCCATACCGGTATAGACCGGGCCGTTGCGAGATTGCGAGATTACCCAGGCCATTCCGGGATGGCATAAATATTCATATCTTCTTATATTTCCTTACGTATTTGGCCTAACCAATGTAAATCATTTGATGCTATATTCCTAGATTCATGTCTACCTTAACCTCTATCCTCTACGCAGTCACCATCCCATTCCAAACTCCAACACAAATGGTCTCCCAGCATAGCTGCGCTTGTTCTTGTAGTTCACCATATTATATGCATTTTGAAATAATCCATTTTATTCTCACGATTATCTAATAAGGCTATCTAATACGCTGCGCCCCAAAACCCCCATCTGTACCAGCTTTCACATCCGCGTCCCTAGAATCCTAGATTCGCCATCCATATGAGCCTGCAATTTACTGTCCATATTAGCCTGGATATCCGCTAGAATTGAGCAAGCAAATCAGCCTAGAATTGAGCAAGCAAATCAGCCTAGGATCGAGCAAGCAAATCAGCATAGAATCGAGCAAGCAAATCAGCCTAGAATCGAGCGAGGAAATCAGCCTAGAATTGAGCGAGGAAATCAGCAGAGAATTGAGCAAGGATATCACCGAATCGAGCGAGGAAATCAGCCTACAATCGAGCGAGCAAATCAGCATACAATCGAGCGAGCAAATCAGCAAGAAAATGAGCGAGCAAACCAGTGTAGAATCGAGCACGCATATCAGCCTAGAATTGAGAGAGGAAATCAGCAGAGAATTGAGCAAGGAAATCACCACTGGCATAGAATCGAGCGAGGAAATCAGCCTAGAATCGAGCGAGCAAATCAGCATATAATCGAGCGAGCAAATCAGCATATAATCGAGCGAGCAAATCAGCATATAATCGAGTGAGCAAATCAGCATATAATCGAGCGAGCAAATCAGCCTAAAATCGAGCAAGCAAATTAGTGAGAAAATGAGCGCGCAAATGAGCGAGAAAATAAGCGAGAAAATAAGCGAGCAAATGAGTGAGAAAATGAGCGAGCAAACCAGGGTAGAATTGAGCGAGCAAAATTATTTGGAAGGAATGAACAGGAGAAAAGCTCTAAGTCCCAGCCGGGCACACCTTGGAAATAGGGACTTGCCGTATCTTGCCGCCAGCCATTACAGTCGGATCGACTGGCGCTGCCTTAAAACCAGATTACATGTCTTACCTACAATCATCCCGCCACGTCGGTTGGGGCTCCTCCTGCAATTGGCAAAATCTAGCACAAAGGAGGAAATACCCATATATGGGAAACGAATGAGAAGACAAACATATAGAAATGATGGCTTTTCGGCCCCTATATATGCATGCAATTCATGCTTCCGCTGGCTCTAGATATTGGTGTTTTGCATGGTTTCGCTAGCGCTATATATTGGTGGTTTTCTGTAATGGAGAACGTTGTTTCATTGCTTATATAATTGATTATATACTTTTGTATTTCCTATAATTACTACTATGTTATGTAACTAAGCATCTCGGTTGAGGGACTAGCCTTCCACCACCTCCTATTGCTTTATAAGCATCCATAGCACACGGAATTTGCCATGGGAACTTCCATGGAACTTGCCATATGAGCACACCCTCATTATGGCCACGTGACCTCTGTTTAAAGGGATGTGACTCATTACTATAGCCACATGACCATCGTTTAGGGCGTGTGACTCATTACTATGGCCACATGACCCCTTTTGTACAGCGCACCACCTTTTGGTGTGCCACCCTTTATTGTATTATTTCCTTAGTCATCAGATCTCAGAGGAGTATAAATAGGCCGCTGGATTCCCTCTGAAATCCACAAAAAGACATGAAGCAACCAAGCAAGCATACAGAGCAAGCAAGCCTATATTCCGATCAGATCAAGATCACATAGCTTAGATAGCACAAATCATATAAGATACATTACACCAGTTAATTACTGTTCCCTTCGGGAACGTCCCACATAGTAATCTCCCTACCTGTCACAACCGTCCTTTCCTAGCCGGGTTTGAGAGTCAGACGAGATTCCATCCGACTCTCATTATTGTTGATTGATGTCACAACTGTGTTCTTAGTCTTGATTTGACACTCGAACAGGCTTGTTTGGGTGTCGTGCTGTTTTGACACTCGAACAGGCTTGTTCGGGTGTCGTCGATGGGTGATTGTTATCTTAGCTTCCGAGATGGGAATCTCGGGAAGCTTATTCCTTCCACGGCCTTGGCCTGGAATCATGTATATATATCTTCGTCCCTCCGCCCTCTCGTTGGATCCCCATCCAACGTCTTGTATATCCAATACAGGGCCTTGCTTCTCTCCACGTTGGTGCATCACCCTTGTGCACCTCCTCGCCTTATCTCTGCAGCCCAGCTGCCTCCCTTGACACATGCAGCAACTGCTTCCGCGTGTCTCGTGTCCCTTGCCCTCTGCCTCTCTTGCCTCTTGCCCTTGCCCCCCGTCTCAGCCTCCCCCTGGTCACACACGTAGCGCTCCTACATGTGCGATTGCCACTTGCCACTTCCCCGGCGTACCCCTTGGTCGCCTTGTCCCCCAGAGCCCTCGTTACACTACGTTGGATCTTCTCGACCAACTGGTACGCTGTCTGTCCGAACCAACCCCGTTACCCACTGACAGGTTCAAGCATGGAGGGAAACCCCAATACCCTCAACCTTGCCCAGCTGTTGGAATACCGCCGAATGGCCATTGATATCTTACTGCACCTATAAGATTGGCGAAAAATAAGGAGCAGAGCTCCAGAACACCGAATGAAGGCTGAAAGAAGCCGAAGATGAAATCCTTCTTCTCCGAGAGGACCTTGCAGACGACCGAGTAACCATTGCAATCTCAACCGTGCCCTTGCCGCCGCAACCGCACAGGCACCGGCGACTGCCACCCCGCCAAAACCCAAGACCTCCCCACCCCACCCAAATTTAATGGTGAATGGGCTCGCCTCAAGGCCTGGAAAAACTCGATCAATATTAAGCTCAATGGAGATGCTGCTAAATTTCCAACCACCCAGCACAAACTCGCCTACGTTTACGGCCTGCTGGAGGGGAAGGCTCCGGACCAAGTCCAGCCCTATGTTTTGGGAACAGGGATCAATCTAGCGGACATTTCCGCCTTATTCATTATCCTTGACCGAGTGTTTGGGATCCGGATCCAGAAGGAATGGCACAAGAGCCCTTCGAGCCTTCGACAAAAGAACACCGACCTCGCCACCTATGTGGCTGAATTCTCTAGGTTGGCTGCTGAAGTCGACTGAGTGACAAAATAAAATTGGATCAATTCCAGGAAGGCCTAAGTGTGGAGCTAAGGCAGGCACTCATCAATTTCCCAGATGTCCACACCCTCGAAGAGTTCATTGATCAGGCTAGCGATTGGAGCAAAAGATGGCCAGGTTTAGAAATAGCCTGAAGCCTCCCCCACCGCAGCCCCCCGCTCGACTTTCTCACCTGCTCGCACTCAGCCACAGACCCCTATTACCAACAACCCAGCCCACCCTTCCCTCGTAGCCGGTGACCAGGCCTATGGATCTATCGGCAGGCAGGCCTCGCCTGACCAAGAAGAGAGGGAACGCCACCGGAATAATGGGCTATGCATAGCCTGTGGGAAGGCCGACCACTTCATTGTGGCTTGCCCCTTCGAAAGAATCGCTCCCTGGCCATACATGCGTGTCCGAGACCCCAGAGGAGTCGGAAAAGCGGAGTCCTTGCCTAGTTACTGACACTAGCAAGGGACCTGCATTAGGTCACCTGTCTTTGTCGTCTTTTTCTGTTCCTTCTATGTCTGTTGACGAGTCTCACCTATTTGGTGAGCATTTTGTTGTACCTATCACGATATCCTTCAATGGTAAAACACTCGTCACATCAGCTCTCGTAGACTGTGGAGCCTCAGGAATTGCCTTATCGACCAGACCTTTGTCAGTAAGCATGCCATACCCACCTCTAAGCTCAAAACCCCCCGCCTCCTCGATGTCATTGATGGCCGACCTATCTCTTCTGGAGCCATCACCGATATCGCATGTACTCCTGCCCAGATTGGGGACCACTCCGAAAGCCTCCCTATGTTCGTTACAAAGCTCAAGTACCCAATTGTCCTCGGAATCCCATGGCTTAGAATGCATGATGTATCAGTCAGCTTTGGCTCTTATACTCTACAGTTCAATAGCCCTTACTGCAAAAACCACTACGGAAATCCAAAACCACTACCACTGGATTATGTGCATTACCACCCCCTATTATCCACCCTCCAGGTGGTGAATTCGATGGAACACCTTGACCCACTGTCCCCTCCGTTCCCCCTGTTCCCCCTGTTCCCCCTGTTTTGTCACCCCTAAAACCCCTGAATTGAGCTTTATCGGAGCAGGGGCCTTCGCTTACCTCACTAGAAGGCACAAGCTGAAGGCACATGCCCTGCCATACATGAGGTGAACCTGGAGATCAATAAAACGAGGTCCAAGGAGGAGTGGAAGTCCATGGTTCCGGACGAATACCACGAATTCATCGACCTGTTCTCAGAAAAGGCCGCGAAGAAGCTCGCACCACACCGACCGTACGACCACACTATCCCCTGATAGAGGGTAAAACCCCCCCCTATGGGCCCTCTACGGAATGTCTCGGTAGAGCTGGAAGCCTTGAAGAAGTACTTGGAAGAAAACCTCAACAAGAGCTTCATCCGCCACAGCTCCTCACCAGCGGGTGCCCCAGTGCTTTTGTGAAGAAATCGGACGGCTCTCTCCGGTTGTGTGTCGATTACCGGGCCTAAACGAGATAACGGTCAAAAACAGGTACCCCCTACCCCTAATCCAGGAGACATTAGCCAGGCTTTCCAAGGCAAAATGGTTCACCAAATTGGACTTGAGAGGGGCGTACAACCTGGTACGGATCGCTGAGGGGGAGGAGTGGAAAACTGCCTTCGGACACGTTACGGCCACTTCGAGTACAACGTCATGCCCTTCGGCTTGACCAATGCCCCGCCTCTTTCAACACTTTATTAACGACACTCTGCGAGACTTCCTGGACGTGTTCTATACGGCTTACCTCGACGATATCTTGATCTATTCAGATACTCTGGCAGAGTACAAAGTCCATGTCAGGCAAGTCTTGGAGAAGCTGGAGCAGGCTGGACTGTACCTTAAGCCTGAAAAATGCGAATTCCACATCCAGGAGGTGAAGTACCTGGGCTTGATCATAACCACGGAAGGTATTAGGATGGACCCGCCAAAGTTGCTGCAATCCAAGAGTGGGAAACCCCAGCCAATTTGAAGGATGTGCAGGCCTTCCTAGGATTTGCCAACTTCTACCGCCGATTTATCCTGGATACTCAAGAATGCGGCACCCTGACGGCCTTGATGAAAACGAAGGTAGAAGCTGGCTCACACTTGACAAAAAGGGCCTTCCACTGGAATCCAGAAGCCCAATCCGCCTTCCAGAACCTCAAGGAAGCCTTCTGCTCAGCCCCAATCCTGGCCCATTTTGACCCTGATAGCGAGTGCATCGTGGAAACGGACGCCTCCGACTATGTCTCCGCCGGAATCCTGTCTCAGTATGTCGATGGAGTCCTCCACCCAGTGGCCTATTTCTCCAAAAAGCACTCCCTGGCGGAGTGTAATTACGAAATCTATGATAAGGAGTTAATGGCCATTGTGCGAGCATTCGAGGAATGAGACCACACCTGGAATCGGCAAAGGGGGTTATCGAGGTCCTCTCTGACCAAAGAACCAGAATACTTCACAACCACCAAATTGCTAAATCGCCAACAGGCTAGGTGGTCGGAATTCCTCTCTCGGTTTAACTTCAAGATAAGGTATCGGCCGGGAAAGGCTGGGGGTAAGCCGGATGCACTGACAGGAGATCAGGAGATCTCCCTAAATGGGGGGATGAAAGGCTGAAGTACCAGAATCAGGTGGTACTGAAACCTGAAAATCTCGACCTGGCGGCCAATACCCTTGCGGAAGCTGAGGCTGACCTCCGACAACTAGTGAGACAGGCATATGAGGACGACCCCCTGGCCAAGGAAATTATCACCGCAGTGGATTCTGGCCAGCGCCGCCACCCCAAGATCTCCCTAGCCGAGTGTACTGTCCAGGAAGGCCTCCTCTACCACCTCGAACGGCTGTATGTGCCGGAAGGAGAGCTGCGCCTTCGATTGATCAAGGAACACCATGAAGCCTGGTTGCAGGTCACCCTGGAGTGGCCAAAACGTTAGAGCTTCTGGCCAGGGAATACACATGGATTGACCAACGGAAGGACGTGAAGCGGTACGTATAGAACTGCCACGTTTGCAAGCATGCTAAGCCTGTCCGCCACGCCCCGTATGGGACCTGAAACCTTGGATATCCCTAATCGGCCGTGGCTGCACCTGACTATGGACTTCATGACAGGGTTGCCAGAGGATTCGGGGTTCAATGCCATCTTGATGGTGGTAGATCAGTTGACGAAAATGAGGCATGTTATACCTTGCCGGGACACCTGCTCCGCTCCAGAGTTAGCCAATCTCTACCTCAATAATGTATTCCGATATCACGGCCTCCCCGAATCCATCGTATCCGACCGCGGCCCTCAGTTCACCTCAGAATTCTGGCAAGCCTTCTGCGAGCTTTTGGGGATCAAGGTGCGTTTGTCAACCGCATACCACCCCCAGACGGATGGCCAATCGGAGAGGATGAATGCCATTATGGAGCAATATCTGCGGGCCTTTGTTGACTACCAGCAGGATAACTGGGTTTCGTTACTGGTCACCTGCGAATTCGCTGCGAACAACCAGTTCTTGGAATCCTCCAAAACCTCGCCTTTCCTGGCTAACTACGGTTGGCACCCCCGGTTCATGGATGCCCTGGCGCCCCTGCAAAAAGCCAAAAAGACGCCCCGGCCAAGGAGTTCGCAGCTGGGATTGCTGAGCTCCACTCTACCCTAAAAGCTGAGCTGGGATATGCACAAGCCAGGCAAGCCGAGTATGCCAACGGATCACAGTTGCCAGCCCCCAGATATCAACCAGGAGACAAGGTGTGGCTCTCCAGCCGGCACTTCCGGACAGAACGGCCATCTCGCAAGCTTGACCACAAGTTCCTGGGTCCATTCGAGGTGTTGGCTGCTGTGGGCACTCACGCCTACTGATTAAGGTTCCCCAAGGACATCAAACGACACCCAGTCATCCATGTCTCCGAGATCGAGTCTGCCGCTAGCGACCCTCTGCCAGGCCAGGAACACCCCCCACCTCCTCCTGTGGTTATCGAAGGTGAGGAGGAATGGGAGGTGGAGGAAGTGCTGGACTCCCGAAGAAGATATAGGCGGCTGCAATATAAGGTCAAATGGCTAGGGGACGAGGAGATGACCTGGCAACCAGCCGAAGATCTGGAAAACGCACAGGACTTGGTCACCCTGTTCCACCAGCATTACCCCCGAAAACCCCGCCCCGCCCAATGATGTTCTTGTCGTCCTGGAATTGGTTGTTAGGGTTGTTATTTTCGTTGTTGTCATGGTTATTGTTGGTACGTACTTCCGGCGTTAGGGTTGTGTTATGGGTTATTGGTTATTCGCCTGTTTTGTTTGTTTGTTTGTTTTTTCGCCTTGCTTTGCATCGCTGGGGCTCCGAGCCTAAAGGGGGGATAGTGTCACAACCGTCCTTTCCTAGCCGGGTTTGAGAGTCAAATGGGATTCCGTCCGACTCTCGTTATTGTTGATTGATGTCACAACCATGTTCTTAGTCTTGATTTGACACTCGAACAGGCTTGTTCGGGTGTCGTGCTGTTTTGACACTCGAACAGGCTTGTTCGGGTGTCGTCGATGGGTGATTGTTATCTTAGCTTCCGAGATAGGAATCTCGGGAAGCTTATTCCTTCCATGGCCTTGGCCTGGAATCATGTATATATATCTTCGTCCCTCCGCCCTCTCGTTGGATCCCCATCCAACGTCTTGTATATCCAATACAGTGCCTTGCTTCTCTCCATGTTGGTACATCTCCCTTGTGCACCTCCTCGCCTTGTCTCTGCAGCCCAGCTGCCTCCCTTGACACACGCGGCAACTGCTTCCGCATGTCTCGTATCCCTTGCCCTCTGCCTCTCTTGCCTCTTGCCCTTGCCCCCCTGTCTCAGCCTCCCCCTGGTCATACACGTAGCGCTCCTACGTGTGCGATTGCCCCTTGCCACTTCCCCGGCGTACCCCTTGGTTGCCTTGTCCCCCAGAGCCCTCGTTACACTACCCTTTTGAGGTCTTACCTCAGCAGAACCGAAATACACAAACATCCGTGCCTACGGATATAGATTGTATAAACAGTACCGAATGAATACTGTCTAGTACCATTCATTACATTTTCATGCTTTCGCTAGCTCTAGGTATTGGTGTTTTGCATACTTCCGCTAGTGCTATATACTGCTGTTTTGTATGCTTCCGCTGGCGCTATATATTGGTGTTTTTCATGCTTTCGCTGGCTCTGTATATTGATTTTTTCATGCTTTAGCCAGCTCTAGATATTGGTGTGTTTCATGCTAGGAAGTATGATGGAAGTGAACGCTACGTGATGCAGACTAAGGCAGATGATTTCTTGTTCTTTGACCAAATGTTGCTACAAAATTACCTTCATATCGGATATGTCCCTATTTAGTAATTTTAATGTCGCTGTGGCCGCTGTAGCTACTGTGATTGTGGTAAATCCTTGTTGCTATCCATGACATTGAACAATTTAATCCCATAACGGCCTGGTCCGTTGCGATATCCAGACATACAGTAACGGCCTGGTCCATTACAATATCCAGTCCATACTGGTATGGACCGGGCCATACTGATATGGACCGGATCCTGGAACAGACCAGAACATAAATATAGAGTATGCAATTGCTGCTCCAATCGCTCTAACACTCACTCTAATACTCGCTCTAATACTCGCTCTAATACTCGCTCTAATACTTACTCTAATACTCACTCTAATACTCACTCAAATACTCACTCCAATACTCGCTCTAATACTCGCCCTAATACTCGCCCTAATACTCGCTCCAATACTCGCTCTTATACTTGCTCTAATGCTCGCCATAATGTGCTGGGATATAGAGTGAAGGGAAAATGCTTGGGGAAGGGAGGTATATATACTGGAAAACTATAGTTGCCAAGGCCAACTAGTAAGGCCGACAATTTAGACTTTCAGAAGACAATGAGATAAGGGATAACAAGAGAAGTGGCAGGACAGTGATCAATGGCACTCAGCCCCCTTTCGGCCGCGGGTGCTGTACTATTCAATGCCTGGCCTGGTAATAGTCATATTCGGAAATCATAGTTATTGTATAGAGATATGTACGGAGTTCATGCTTTGTGATATGTTTCGTAGGAATTCATATATTCGCGGGCATATATATATATATATATACAAGAAACTCATGCTTTTGGAGACATATATATATATATGTGAGAATGCATGTATTTGCGAGCATATATATATATATATGCCAAAAACTCGTGCTTTTGGAGACATCTAGAGAAATGCATGCATTCGCAAGCAAATATATATATATATGCGAGAAACTCATGCTTTTGGAGACATATATATATATATGCGAGAATTCATGCATTCGCGGCCATATATATAAATATATACCAGAAACTCATGCTTTTGGAGATATCTAAAGAAATGCATGCATTCGTGGACATATATATATATATGTGTGAGAAACTCATGCTTTTAGAGACTTATATATATATATGCTCGCAGATGTATGAAATTCTTGAATATATATATATATATATATATATGCCCGCAAATGCATGAATTCCTATGAAACATATAATAAAGCGTGAACTCCGCACATATCACTATACAATGACTACGATTTCCCAATATGACTATTACCAGGCCAGACACTGAATAGTACGGCACTCGCGGGTGAAAGAGGGCTGAGCGCCATTGATCTCTGTCCTGCCACTTCTCTTGTTATCCCTTATTTCATTGTCTTAGGAAAGTCTAAATTAACGGCCTTACCAGTTGGCCTTGGCAACTATGGTTTTCCAGTATATATACCTCCCTTCCGCACGTATTTTCCCTTTGCTCTATATTCCAGCACATTAAGGCGAGCATTAGAGCAAGTATGAGAGTGAGTATTGAAGCGAGTATTAGGGCAAGTATTGGGGCGAGTATTAGAGCAAGTATTAGAGTGAGTATTAGAGCGAGTATTAGAGCGTGTATTAGAGTGAGTATTAGAGCGAGTATTAGAGTGAGTGTTAGAGCGATTGGAGCAGTGATTGCATACTCTATATATATATCTATTACTTCTGTTTTTATAATTTTTAGCAAATACAATGGATATTTCTGCTATCTGCATATTCAATGGCTGCAATAGTGGCTATGTACCTGGAGGTCATACATGCAAGTGGTGAGTGGGTGTGCATTATAGAAGAGAGCGATTGTGGGCTATCTGTTAGCAACGCAAGTAGTAGAACCTATAGCGTTGGGGACGAGCAGCCCATTCCATATTACATCCAAGAGGAGGGAGTATCTGCAAAGCATATGTGTTGCGTCCCAGGTACAGGAGCACTGTCCGGATGCATCCGAACGCTCGCGCACTGAGCGTTTGGCATCCTGATCTTGAGTTTGTCTCCCATGCGTTCTGTGTGTCCCAGGCGTCTGGACGCATAGGACGCAAATTATATTTTTGGTGATGCATATGCTGGCATCAGTTGTAGGGAGGGTAAAGACACTGCTTTTTACTTGTCATCATAGAAATCTAAGGTCCCCAAATGAAGTCAGTCATATGCATGCAAGGCGCTGTAGTGTATACCCTGCCTGGGGTAGAGGCTCTAGTAAAAAATAGACTAGTCTTGAATCTTGGCGAGTAATCTGTAGATAACTGATTGATCAGGAAAGTGGTTCGAGGTGAGTTATAGTAGGCAGATACTGAGGTGAGTCGATAGCCGAATGAGTTGTCAGGTTGAGAAACTCAATCTGACTCGCTCTGTAGTGCATAATAGTTAAGGTTAGAGTCTAACTCTAACTTCTCATTCTCTTTTCCAAATTCCCAACTTAATTTCCAATCTTTTCCTATCTACTAGAGCACTTGCTCCACAATCTAGAACAGCTTCTACTTCTTCCCTAGCAATAAGAATTCAAACCGTCATGAAAGAGGAATGTTTAGGAGTACATCCGACAGTTGGTAATATACTCCTTACTCATTTTCTGACTTTTCTTCCATCAAACTGAGTTCTATAATTGGAAGCTGTCTCTTGTCTATTCAAACTTTCTTGACAATAGGTACTAGGGTCTGACTAGTAGTAGTAGTAGTGACCTTGAGTTAATATGAATAGGGTTTAGTAGCATACCTTCTATAAAGGCATTTATTAGACCTATAATCATCTCTTCTATACTTAATATAGTGTCCTTCCTTAAGTCTACTTTGATAGATTACATCTAGGAGTTTTTCAAAGAGTTTAGACTATTGAGTAGGTTTGTTATTGAACTGGATGCGCTCTTCAAAGGTATGCTTCTTGGCTGCTGGTTAACTAGGAGGAGTATTGCAGTTGTGGCTTTGGAATTCAGTACTAATAATATCTATCTCGATAAGTTTCTATCTCCATTGATAAGAGAAGGTACAGAGGTTTTCGTAGTGATCTATAGATTTGCGGAGATCATGGAGAAGGTTAGAGATTATAATATTGATGACCTGTATCTCAAATAGTTTGGCATAATTGTAAAGAAGTGGCTTACTCATACCCTATAACTAACCCTCTCCCTCACAAATGTATTTCTTATGTATTTTCTTACTCAGTAAGCATCTCAAAACATACAACATTCTGTGTGCTGTCTGCCTTGCTAATATTTCACATGTTTTCACATGTTATCATATGCTTTCATATACTATCATATGTTATTACATACTTTCACATACTTTTATATACTTTCACATGTATAAGTCAAAGTTAAGACTTAACCTATTTTGTACTAGATAGTAGTTGGAAGTACTATCTAGAAGATCAGATGATGCTAATCTTAATCATCTGTAAGGGTTAGATAACAGTGAACTGCCTCAGCACTGCCTCAGTACTGCCCCGTTGGAAATATATATAGTCCCCTAAATTTCCCTTCAGTTGGACAGATAGTTAGAACTCAGAACATAGTTAGAGTACAATCAATATAGAAGTTCTACTGGTTAATCTTTTAAGTGCCTTTGGCACTCCTATACTACTTTACCTATTACAGTAATCTTATGCTACTGGTAATAACTTTAATAGTGAGTAAAAACAATACACTATTAGTAATCTACTTTGTAGTATACATTACTAGCCTGAGATTATCTAATTAGATTGGATCCTTATCTAATCTAATCTGATTGTCCAGTCCCCCTAACAACACTTTACATTTTTTTAACCTAAGAACTTCATTCTTACCTAACTAGGAAGGCCTGATCAACCTTACCTAATCAACAAAGTTTCTATCAACAAGAGTAGAAACTAAAGCCAGTATAAGCCTACAGCATTAAGCACAGTAGTACCAAAGTCTGACAGTCAGCAGTAAGACTATCCTCTAAATAGCAATAGTAAGACTATTCAATAAATAGCAACCAGTAAAAGCCTACAAATAGTAGCAAAACAACATAAGAGAGCAACAACAACTATATTTAACTAGCAAATACAAAAAAACAACAAATTACCTTATCTGGTAACTCTGAGACCTAGAAACAGTCTCAGAAGTTCAATAAGGGTGTGGATTATAGGAACTAGTCCCATCAATATCCAAACTCCAGAGAGTATCCCAGCCTCACTCTCTACCTAGCCTACAGAAAAATTGGGAATTCTCCTAGTAAGTAGAACAAGAAAAGTTTCTGTACCTCTCCCTCTAAAAAGAACACAAGTACCTACCAGTCCAACTCCTATCCTTCTACTCAACTTTCTTCCTAGCATTAAGTGGAAACCCTGCTCCTACAACAATCTCATCAACAAAAGTAACCCTTTTTCCCTTCAATCTCTTCTCTCCCTTACCATAGTCAACTTTGGTATTAGAAGCAACAAATAGAAAATAAGAAGAAAGTTGAAAAGAAGTAGATCCTTCCTTATCAGGATCCACCTTAAAGAAAGCAGGAATAGAATAAACAAAGTCCAAGGAATCAGAGGTGTAATATCTGATAGACATGGAGACTCCTAAACAAAAAAGTACTAGTGTAATAGAAAAAGGAGCTAGAGCTAGGAAAGGTAGGAGAAAGGCAATGACAAGTGAGGAGCTAAAAGCACTCAAGGCCAAGTTAGTTAATACCCTTAAAAAGAAAATTCCAGTTGGAAAAGATATTCCAGATAAGGATGTAGAGACAAGGAAATAGTTATTGAGGCCAATAGTGTTATGCCTGAAATAAGGATAACAACACCTCCTACAACAAAAGCCGTTTGGGACAAAAATGAACTATCATAGTTCCAAAGGATAACCCAGGTATTTGTATACCTAACAATAAACAATATGTTACCAAAAAGGAAAAAGGAACTATTAGCTGAAGCAGCAGAAAAGTTCATAATTTTTCAACAGAAAGACCAATTTAACAAGTCAGTTCAAATGGACTTTCAACTCTTATCTACTACAAAATCAATATGGCCTTACTCAACCTATAACCTATGTAAAGGAGTTCTATAGCTAGCATTAAACTGGCCTTTTATAATACAGTACATGGTTATAGGTAACCTGTATGATTTAGAAACTTTAGAAATAGTGCCTCTTATAACAGAACCTGTAGAAACTCATGAGGAGATAGGAAGGAAACTGTTTGGAGCTGGAGGCAAGGGTAAGGGAAAAAGTGTATAGTATAAAGAAGAAAAAGATGAAGATTATGAGACAGATATAGAAGAAATATCTGAAAAGGACATGCCACCACCACCTAAAGATAAGAAAAAGCCAACACATACCAAAAAGGGTAAGACTCCTGACCAAAAGCCTAGTAGGATCTCTAGTGGTGTAGCTGGAGCATCAGGAAAAAAGATTTGGCATCCGGACGCAGCACCAAGCATCTAGATGTAATTTTGCATCCTGTACGTTCTGTGCATCCAGACGCCTCGAAGTATTGCATTACAATCCGGATACAACTAGGGCCCTGCACTGCGTTGCAATACAATCCCGACGCCATTGGGGCAACAATAGCCGTCTAGACGGTATTTGACATAAGCTCAACATCTGGATATCAGAGTTTATTCCCATCGCATCTACAACTAAATTGAGGTTGTTAATGCTATAGGTTCAATGTCTGGCATTGCTGAACCAGGGCCCCAAATCACTCTCTTCTACAATGCACACCCGCTCACCACTTGTATGTACGACAGCCAGGTACGTAGCCACTATTGCAACTATTGAATATGCACAAAGCAAATATATCCATTGTATTCGCTAATAATTATATACACAGAAATAATAGATATATATATTGAGCATGCAATCGCTGCGCCAATCACTCTAACACTC
>WHUX01000348.1:0-40223 GCA_015179025.1 Terfezia claveryi | reverse complement strand
TTGAGATTCTGTTAATGAAAATATTACACCACAAATCTGTCTCTTACAACATTTTACAAACCTCCGTGACATTTCAAAATGAACAGATACAAAACCCTATGCCAATGGTGCCCACGATTCTATACTTTAGCTGGAGCATATTCAAATCATCTGGAGAAGGTTCATCCCGAAAAAACGTGAAGGATCTTAATGGGCCACTGCACCGGTCTCGAAAGCGTCGGTTCTCCAATACCAGAGATACTACTAATTTAGATTATGATATAGACGAAGTCAATTTTACAGATATTATATCTGCTGATGTTGATTACTACTCTGATTCATGCCATAGCGAGGGATCTGATAGGGAGGCTCGAACTTTTTGTATTGAACCAAAATCCGATGAGGGAAGTCAGTACATTGATGCAATCACCTATCCACGTGCAGGCAACCCAATACGTCCACATGTATTTCCGGAGGAAGACCGAAACTTCAATTTGTTTGCTCCATTCCACACCTCAATTGATTATCGACTGGCACGCTTCTTCAATTCTACAAAGACATCACAGTCAAAGATCGACCAGTTTTTCAAGGATAACCTCTTGAAAGGCCTCAATCCAACGCACGAGGTTCAATTTCGGTCTGCATATACAATATATAAGCTTATCGACGCAGCGGCAAATAAACCTTCCTGGCACTTAGGAACAGTGAACTACCCATTACTCAAGGGGGTGGCCTTTTATTATCGGAATATTATTGCAGCAGTAAAGTACCTTCTACGCCAAAAGGTTTATGCCAGCGAGATGGCCTGGGGCCCGCGGCAAGAATACGACAACGAAGGGAACAGGGTATATAGTGAGATCCATACTGCACAGTGGTGGGAAGACACTCAGGTGAGCAATTTGTGTGTACTACGTCGGATATCCAACTAACTGAAATGGATAGGCTTTGCTACCTGAAGGCGGGACACTTGTTCCGATTTTACTAGCATCAGATGAAACTCACCTAACGAATTTCTCTGGAGACAAAAAGTTATGGCCTGTTTATATGAGTATAGGCAATATCGGAAGCTCCATACGCAATACACATATGATGCATGCCTGGATACCAATTGCACTACTACTGATTGGCCCGAAACGAATCAACAAAATACCTGGGTATTCGGTAGAAACGCAGGAAATTCAGGCGTTGCAAACCATACATGATGTTTTGGTGCATTTGCTAAAACCGCTATCTGACGTGAGATGTCAGAAAGGCTACGAGATGGTTTGTGCTGATGGGAACGTACGCTTATGCTTTCCTAAGCTCTTTTGTTGGCTCGCTGACCATATGGAAAATGCTACAATCCATAGTATTGCAAACAACCACTGCCCTTCTTGCACAATTCCGACTGAGAAGCTTGGTGAGTATTCAGGAAGTGGTTATCCAGCTCACTCATATCAAAATTATGCCGCAGCGTACAACAATTCCGACGCTATCAGTTTGAAAGCAAACGGCGTTAAAAACATCAAAAACGCCTTGTGGTCAGTCCCAAATATAAATCCGCCTGAGCTCGTTCGAGCAGATGTTTTGCATAATATCCTCTTAGGAGTGTTAAATCATTTAATGGATTGGATTCAAGGTTTTCTAGAATACTATGAGCGGATTAATGCATTTGACTATGTCTGGCATCGGTTGCCTCCCTACCCTGGATTTTCAGTTCCGACCAAGGAATACCGAGTTGTTTCACAATGGTCGGGAAAGGAAATACGGAACTTTGGTAAAGTCATTCTTGGAACATTTACCGAGGCGTTGCGTCGTAAGGCCAACCAACCACGGCCCACCGGAGGTCAGGTACAGGAGTTCAACCGAGCAATTCGCTGCGTACGTAGCATCACTGACTTCTATCTCATGACTCAGTATCCTAGTCATACAAATAAGACAGTTTCTTATTTACAAGAATATTTGCGTGTGTTTCATGAAACTAATGCTGTGTTCTTGAGGTTTCGTGCTGATAAGAAAACAAGAAAGGCTGCTGCAGAAGCACATAAGGATTTGTTGAAGGAACAAGCGGGATCATTGGTTGAAGACCTCAGGGCGTCGGAAAAGGTTAGGATGCGTCAACAAAATACCTTGCACCGTCGGGAATTGGTGAATGAGATTTTACAAGAAGGGGCGCACTTCAATTTCCCAAAAATCCATTTAATCTCCCATTATGCCGAACAGATTCCGAAGTTTGGGGCTCTAGCTCAATATTCCACGAATATCAGTGAAGCTATGCATAAAGGCATTAAGGATGCTTACCGTCGAAGTAATAGGGTTAATGCAACACCACAGATAGTTACTACCTACATGAGGGATCATACTTTTGCTATGAAGGACTTGACACTTAATCTATAGAACCAGGTTAGGCAAAACGGAGATGTGACGCCAGGTGTCGGAAAACAGGTCTACTTGAAGTTGCAGGGGAAAATTGAGTTGGGATTAATATTCAGCCTCAAGGATCTGGAGCGTGTAACTGGCTTGCCAGATCTAGTGCTGACAACGCAAGCGTTTTTAAGGCAGGAAGTTAGAAGCATGGATTCCGACCCTACCGAGCTGTTAGTTCAGGAAATTCGTTTATATGGGGTGCTTCAAATTCCAGTGCCAAAATTCAGTGGAGAAGGGTTCATTTTACACAATGCTAGATGCACTGAGAAATTTCACAGGAAGGAAAGATACGATTGGATATGGGTAAGGAGAAAGCGTGCATTAGATGAGGCACCAGTAGGGACGCTGAATGGTCGAATACCAGGACGAATCAATGCATTGTTCAAAGTAATAACTATAGCAGGAATGGTGCACCGGTTGGCGCATGTGAATCTGCTTCAATGCATTGGGTTGAATGCTGTGCAGGGCACGGAAGGGATGGTTCGCGTTGGATTGCCGATGAGTGGGGAAGGGGTTATAGTTAAGATATCACAAATAGAAGGGATTGCGCATTTGATACCATTAGAGCCGGGGGAAAGTTGGTTGGTAAATAATAGAATAGACTTAGAGACATGGAATATGATTTATGATTAGGAAATAATAAACTTGTGACCAGTTGAGAGAAGAGCCACAAAGAACGTGAAGTGTCGGATGTAAAACAGGTGCCAGGCCAATATTAGGAGGGCATGTGTGGGGGCGTATAGAGGTAAGCAGAAAATTGTAACACATGGGATGGTATAAAAGTAGTTGATGCATCCGGATACAGATTTGTTTATTTTTTCTGCTGAAGTTTGAGGGTGCACATAGGGTGTATGAGAGGCAGTGGGAATTTGGTGGTGTTCGAGGTGTAGAGCATATATTTTGAGGATGCGCATGGGGTGCATGAGTGGGAGCAGAAATTTTGTAGTATGAACAGGGTGTATGAGAGGCAGCAGGAATTTGGTGGTGTACCAGGTGGAACAAAACTAGTTGCTGCGTCATGATGGAGAATTTTTTTTGCTGATGGCCCTACGAGACCTCAAGCAAAAGCACAATGAATGTAATGGAGTACATTATTTCATTGCTTATATAATTGATTATATACTTTTGTATTTCCTATATTACTACTATGTTATGTAACTAAGTGTCTCGGTTGAAGGACTAGCCTTCAACTACCTTCTATTGCTTTATAAGTGTCCATAGCATGTGGAATTTGCCATAGGAAGTTCCATGGCACTTGCCATATGAAGACACCCTCATTATGGCCGCGTGACCTCTGTTTAAGGCGTGTGACTCATTACTATGGCCACATGACCATCGTTTAAAGTATGTGACTTATTACTATAGCCACATGACACCTTTTGTACAGTGCACCACCTTCTGGTGTGCCACTCTTTATTGTATTTATTTCCTTAGTCATCAGATCTCAGAGGAGTATAAATAGGCCGCTGGATTCCTTCTGGAATCCACAGAAAAACAAGAAGCAACAAGCAAGCACACAAAGCAAGCAAGCCTATATTCTAATCAGATCAAGATCATATAGCTTAGATAGCACCAATTATATAAGATAGATTACACCAGTTAATTACTATTCCCTCTTGGAACATCCCATATAGTAATCTCCCTACCCTTCTGAAGTCTTATCTCAGCAAAACTGAAATACACAAACGTCCGTGCCTATGGATATAGATTGTATAAATGGTACTGAATGAATACTATCTAGTACCATTCATTATATTTTTTTTAACTCACTTACCTAATCTTTACTCTTAAATCTAAGGCCTGATTAACCTTCGGATACCTTTATTACACTCACGCAAGTGTATACAATTCGACACCCAAGTGTATATATAAAATCGATATCGTCATTCAACTAGCTAGTCAACAAAAAAATCCAACAAACGAGATATCAGACTCTCAACTGCAGTACACCAACAAAAGACTTAGAAGCAAGCTAAGCAAAGCTCTAATGGGCAGTGGTATCCCACATTAAACAATCCCACCCTCATTCTCAATACTTTTCTCAATAAGATCGACAACTTACCTTGCACTTCTAGCAACTGCCATTATATCTGTACCTGTAAATCCAGTACACCATTAAAAAACTGGTCCCTCAGGTCCTAGGAATAATTGGTCTAAACAACCAAGCATCACAATCCCAAGGCTCAAATCTCACTGCCTCCACTACTAGTGTGCGCCACGGGGCGAGTAAAACTCGCCTCGCTCACCAAAACTCGCCAAGGCGAGCGAGTTTTCGTCTCCTCCACAACTCGCCGAGTCGGCTTTTTACTACCTCAACTCGACTCGCGATTAATCAGTGATCTATAGATTACTCGCCAAGATTCAAGGCTAGCCAGTTTTATACTGGGGCCTCTGCCCCAGGCGCGGTATACGCCACGGCGCCTTAGGTATATGGTTGCACGCACGCGGGTGGGACCTTGGGTTTCTACTAAGAGAAGCGAAGAGAAGCGTGTTTACCCTCCCTACAACTGAGGCCAGCTACGTGGAATGAAGTGAACCAATGATCCAGGACGCATGCACGCATAAGTATAATAAATGTCTATAGTATTTCTAAATGTTTATGTACAGGGGAGCTAATGGCACAAGAGACAGAAATATAATTAAACGGACCTGTCCAACCTTGCCATATGCCTAGCGAACTCGAGGCCAAGAGCCTGGCCCCTACGTTGGTCTGCGAACGAAAGTAGTGGGAGTACAGCTTAGACTAGGGTGGTGCAGAGATATGGCAAAGGGGACGGCGGAGGGAAGGCAAGCTGGACGGTGGAGGGAAGGCAAGCTGGACGGCGGAGGCATGGCAAGCTGGACGGCAGAGGCATGGCAAGCTGGACGGCAGAGGCATGGCAAGCTGGATGACGGAGGCATGGCAAGCTGGACGGCGGAGGCATCGCAAGCTGGACGGCGGAGGCATAGCAAGCTGGATGACGGAGGCATGGCAAGCTGGACGGCGGAGGCATGGCAAGCTGGACGGCGGAGGCATGGCAAGCTAGACAACGGAGGGATAGTAAGCTGGACGGCGGAGGGAAGGCAATGCTCTCACCCAGATTGCAGGCAGTTCATGACTTGTGTTATTGATGAAAATTCCAGATGCTGGGGACAGAGAGCTGTAGCTGCTGTACAGACTGTAATTTGGTGTGGCAGGCAGGCACTTTAGGGGGGCGCTAGTCGATGCAACGGGTATGATCAACCCTGCTTGGCAGCTAGCTCAGGTATGCCAGCCTAGACTGGCAATATGCTAACGTTGCGCTATGCCTGTGCAGGCAACAGTCTCATTCGGCTGAACAATGAACTATACCTACGTCTTTGCGTGGTTGAAATGTTGCAGCCATAATATATGTCCTTGTCTATATATTGGCCACCTGATATATATATGGAATTCATGTCTTTGCGCCCTATATATATATATGATGTCCTAGCATATATCTAAGCCTCGAAGGCTTGAATTCCATGCATATATGTATATAGGCCGCGAAAGTATGAATTCCGAAGCATATATATCCAGCGAAGGCATGAATTCCCAAGCATATATATAACCAGCGAAGGCATGAATTCCCATGCAAATATATAGCCAGCGAAGGCATGAATTCCCAAGCAAATATATAGGCTGTGAAGACATGAATTCCATATATATATCAGGTGGCCAATATATGGACAAGGACATATATTATGGCTGCAACATCTCAACCACGCAAAGACGTAGGTATTGTTCATTGTTCAGCCGAATGAGACTGTTGCCTGCACAGGCATAGCGCAACGTTAGCATATTGCCAGTCTAGGCTGGCATACTCGAGCCAGCTGCCAAGCGGGGTTGATCATCCCCGTTGCGTTGACTAGCGCCCCCCTAAAGTGCCTGCCTGCCACACCAAATTACAGTCTGTACAGCAGCTACCGCTGGCACACGAGGCACAACTTTCAAGTGAGCTCTCCGTCCCCAGCATCTGGAATTTTCATCAATAACACAAGTCATGAACTGCCTGCAATCTGGGTGAGAGCATTGCCTTCCCTCCACCGTCCAGCTTGCCATCCCTCCGTCGTCCAGCTTGCCATGCCTCCGTCATCCAGCTTGCCATGCCTCTGCCATCCAGCTTGCCATGCCTCCGCCGTCCAGCTTGCGATGCCTCCGCCGTCCAGCTTGCCATCCCTCCGCCGTCCAGCTTGCCATGCCTCCGCCGTCCAGCTTGCCTTCCCTCCGCCATCCCCTTTGCCATATCTCTGCACCACTCTAGTCTAAGCTGTACTCCCACCACTTTCGTTCGCAGACCAATGTAGGGGCCAGGCTCTTGGCCTCGAGTTCGCTAGGCACATGGCAAGGTTGGACAGGTCCGTTTAATTATATTTCTGTCTCTTGTGGCATTAGCTCCCCTGTACATAAACATTTAGAAATACTATAGACATTTATTATACTTATGCGTGCATGCGTCCTGGATCATTAGTTCACTTCATTCCACGTAGCTGGCCTCAGTTGTAGGGAGGGTAAACACGCTTCTCTTCGCTTCTCTTCGTAGAAACCCAAGGTCCCACCCGCGTGCATGCAACCATATACCTAAGGCGCCGTGGCGTATACCGCGCATGGGGCAGAGGCCCCAGTATAAAACAGGCTAGCCTTGAATCTTAGCGAGTAATCTGTAGATCACCGATTAATCGGCGAAGTGGTCCGAGGGGAGTTATGGTAGGCAGAGACCGAGGCGAGTCGATAGCCGAACGAGTTGTCAGGGTGAGAAACTCGGACCGACTCGCCCCGTGGCGCACACTATCCACTACAGCCATTTCCTCCAGAAAAGAATTACCTCCATCAGAACCTTCCTTAGGCCCAGACATCTCTACCAATAGAGACTTTTCGCACTCTGGTCTGGCGGACAATGCAACTTTAGTCACGCCACCTCTTACCCTGGTAGCGCTAGATGTCCGCCGAAGAAGAGTTTTTACAACCCTGCCAGTCTTAAGCAGTCGGTCGGTACGGTACCAGTATATCAAAAATGTCAGCGAATATCAATTCAGATCAAGTCGCCCTCCTGTCGGCGGCAATTATGATGCTCTACTATGCATGCTTTACAGCATATGACGATGATACCTCTAATACCCACACATCAAAGTACCAGCCTCCAATTGCTTACACCGCACAATGGGATTGGACAATAGAAGGGGCAGGGTGGGGTGATGCGGAATGCCTAGCATATTTTCGATTCTCCAAGTCAGAGATCGGAGAGCTTATTGTACAATTGAAGTTATCAGATTGGGTTGATTCTCTACGGTCCCATCGCTATGCTCGATCCCCAGAACGAGCATTATGCATGCTATTATATCGGTTTTCTTCACCAGGTCACCTGAAGGATATGATTCAAATTTTCGGTGTATCTCAAAGTCATATTTCTAGCATTGTCAATGATTTAGCTTCCTATTTATATACCCAGTTCCAACCAGTATTGTACTGGAATCCGGTTCGACTTTTTCTACAACAGCTGCAATTGTATGCGGCAGCGGTTACTGCTACAGTAGGTGTACAAGAGTTAGGGATTTGGGGATTTATTGATGGAACAGTACGGCCAATTGCAAGACCACTGGTAGGACAAGAGGAATATTATTCAGGGCATAAAGGATATCATGGGATTAAGTTTCAGAGTATTGTGACACCAGATGGATTGATTAGTAGTCTGTACGGACCAGAATTGGGCCCTAAAGGTGACTGGAAATTATGGCAGGAATCTGGTATTGAGAGATACATACGGAATCTCTTTTCCGAATTACCGGTCCTTTGCCTATATGGTGATCCAGCATATGCACCAGCATACGGAATTATTGGCCCATATCGTGCAACTGCACGTACTGGGCTAACGCTAGTACAAGAAGCTATGAATGTCACAATGTCAAGTTATTGGATAGTCGTTGAGTGGGGATTTGCAAACATATTGAATCAGTTTGGGTTTGGAGAGTGGAAGCAGAACCAACAAATTGGATTATCAAGTGTAGCAACGTGCTATGCCCTTTCTGTGCTCTTATACAACTGCCAAACATGCCTACGAGGACGAAATCAAATTAGTGAGCGCTTTAAGAATAGAGTGCATCCACCATCATTAAGTACTTACTTAACAACCTAGTATGTTATTCACCTCAGTCAGTCCTTTCCTTTAGATATCTCACTAACAAGCTTCTCTAGGATATTTTCTAGTCGAGAAAGTCGATTATGAATTTGAGTAACTTCCGCTGAAGTTGCTGGTGGTAGTATTGCTGGTGGGGGTATTGCTGGTAGTGGTATTTCTAGTAGTAGCTTGGAAGAAGGTTGGGAGGATGGTTTATTTAAAGCTGAAAGAATCCCAGTTTTAAATTCATCCATTGTACGTAGTAGGCTCTCATGGAATTCGGCTTTGTTGGCAGATTCCCGAAGGTTCTCTCGAATTTGCCTTCTCTTAACAACCACATCTCCAGGATGTGTAAGATCCATAGTATTGCGTGTATTCATTACAGCGTTGAATGTACATTTCTTGGAAATGGTATGTAAAAGATTCTCTCTTTTCATCTGAGATTCGGCCTTCTCTCTTTTAATATCATCCGCCTCCTGTCCCTTCCGCTCTTCATTCTGACGCTCTATAATCTTCATCCATTCATCAAGTGCTTGATCCAGGTCGGTAGGTGCAGCAACTGCAACTCCTGATTGCAGCTTATATACTCTAATTACTGCCTCCCATTCAGTAATTAGAGTTGACACTTTCTTTCTTAAGTCACCAGCTTTGTTCCCAGTCTTTTGCTAGAATAGAACAGCAATATATTGCCAAAATGCACTAGCATTTAATTCACAAAACTGTTCAGTACTATTGATACAAAGGCGTATCAACTGTAGCTTAAGCTCTGGTGTATAGTGAACTTGCTGCTGTTTAACTGGCTGAGTGGGTTGTTGAGTGGAGGGGGCTGGTGTAGGAGACCATATAAATGCCCGTTCAACCTGTGAAAGCGGAGGTGGTGTAGGGGACCTTGGTGTGGCAAACATGTTGCTAATAATATTGGTAGTTGCTGATGAATATACCGGAGATACAGACATGTTGTTGTCAGGATTTAGAGTAAGCAAAATAATTTTACACTTAACCGCATTCCGCCATTTGTTATTGTTTTTAGCACTGAAACTAGAGATGTCCGCCGGGCAAAAAATATGCTATCGATGGCATATTTTTTGCCCGGCAGACATCTCACCCTGGTTCCATATCCTTGCTGCTCACATGATATGGTCGGGTTGCTGTAGATACAAGCCGCCAGGCCAGGGTGCGAAAAGTCTCTAATACTTCTGTGCCCCCAAGGTTTACCTCAACATACCAATCAGAAAAAGTGACACTCTTGCCAGAAGAACTAGAACTAGATTCTAGACCAGTAGACGAAGAAAAACCAGGACCATAAGAAACATCAGGATCCTGACATCCAGCCTCACCAGCTGCGTGAGCTACCGAGCCAACAGAACCATTAGTCCAATGGAGATCATAAGGATCATCAGCCACCACACCATCAGCACAGTAAGGTGCCAAAGAAGAAAAGTAACTTGATGATCATATCAAATAACCAGCTGCATTTGGTTGCGGACAGACAACGAAATCAGACATAATGGCATCTGAACTTAATAAGAAGACTAAGAGGTCGAGACGGTTAACTATATTACCTGAAGATATTAAGAAATTAGTAGAAGAAACTCCCAGAAAGACCAGATTTGTAGTTTCTAACAAAGAAGGGGAAATAAATCTGCCTATAGATATAGAAATAGGAGAACCAGGTAGAGTAGGAACCAAACTATATTTTAGTATAGCGTTGCCTCTCGCACCAGGGGAATTTTGGGACAGACATCTTCTAACAATTAAGGAGATTTTGAAATATACTCGCTCAATGGGACATGCCCAACAGTATCATCCTAAAGATACTCGACTCTTAATGGAAGCCATAGTAAAACACTATTTATGGCTAACACCCTACCCTTTCAAAGAAGAGGACTTAGAAATGAATGCATTTTTAAGTAAGGAATTAAAGAAACCTGTTGTACTACTTTTAAGGAAACCAAATTGGATAATAAATAACTGGGAAGAAATAATGGCATTCATGATAAGCAGCACTTATCTAGAAGAATCAGCACATACCACGCAGAATTTTTTAAATCCTAGCAAAGAACTTCCAGGAGCGTTCCTGAGAACACCAAAAGATCAATCGAAAGGCAAAGGTCGAGCACCTGAGACACCAGAAAGGAGAAGTGAGTCAGCCTAAGAACCAAACAACAAAGACCAACTATCAGAAGATATAGTATTACTAGAAGACGATGATGATCTAAATATAGGACTAGACCAATATAAGCAGAAAACACAAAGAGGAGCATCAGGAACGACGGTAGAATACCTTGCGTACGTCTCACGCCTTCTACGCCAGCAAAGGTATTCTGACAGTTGTGGACGCAAACACTCGCAGGTTCGCGCCGCGACGTGAATACTCGCAGGCTTGCGCCGTGACGCCTTGTTTGCGTCATGACGGGGATCCTAATAGGCTCACGTCGCGATGCTGGGACCTGAACCTCAGCGTCCTGAGGTTATATCATTGGGAACGCGCCCAGGGGGTATATCCGTTATGCCCGCGCCCTGGCGTTGTCTCTCTTGTATCCCCGCCCAGATGCTGATCGTCCTCCGTCCACTCTATTTTCTTTTGTGAAGTCATCTCCGCCGACGGACTCTAAAGGGTCACGTGCCGACCCTAGGGATCCATCAATCACTGGCTTCCCGGCGCCAGCCGTCGATACGGCGCCACCCTTCGATACGGCGCCACCCGTCGATTGCAAGCCTTCTGGCGCCCTCTGACGTCGGCGATCACAAGGAAACCCGAGGCTAATTGCACCTTATATTCTGCACCCCAATTATTCACATGCATCTGTTGATCCCAGCAGTTTCGTGCACCAGGTTAACCCTTTTTCTGTTGGACTCCTTATTCTATTTCTGTGATTCGTGTACCCCTGAACTATGTAACCAAGACAAATAAATTCTAACATCCCACAAGCCCTCCGAAAACTAATATATCCCCCAACCTTGTCCCTTTAACAAAACTCCCTCCTCAACTACCAAACCAACACTAAAATAACTAAACATCCAAAGCCGACACCTCTACAAATATCTACCGACCTATCCATTCAGAATTTCCTCCGTTCGTGCGTCCGCAATCTCCACAATATCGAGCCCATCAGCGTCCTACAAGTCATCTTCTGCGTCCTCGCCATCCTCTTCGTCCTCGCCATCCTCTTCGTCCTCGCCATCCTCGTCTGAATCCTCTGCATTCAATTCCTCATCCAATTCGTCCTGCACGTCATCAAAGTTACTGTGCCCACTCTGCTCTCGGAGATCATCATCCTCAACATCACCATTAGCGAGGATGGTTGGCAATCCTGCGTTGATATTTTCAGGTATTGCCGATTCATCTGGTTCCGTCGGCGAACCTTCATCGAAATATCCGGAGGGGATTATGCTTCCTTTCTCCGCCTCTTGAAGATCCGCAGCCAGCTCCTCAGCGTACTGCGCGAGTTCTCTAGGCCCCACTCCGTATGCCTCTGCTCGCTGCCATCGCACCACCTTACCGTGCAGTTGACACATTTTTGCTATCTCCAGCCGAATGATTTTCAACAATGTTTGCTCCATTGTTGTTGTCAAAACGTTCCACTGATCTAGCATCCTGTTAAAATCAACTGTCATACTGTCAGTATCGCTCATCGGACATTGAAGATTCTTTGCTTACCACCGGCTTTTTCGTAGTTAAAAAAGTCTCCATCTTGGAACATCCCCGTCTCATATGTCTGCAGGGCGTGCTGCAGAGTAGCAAATATCAGGCACATAAAGGGGCCACTAATTCGGGCCATGAAGTCGGCATCTCTGTTTCCGAGTTTTTTTGCACCATCAAAATAGTTCATATGTATGAAGTCCACTGCTTCACTTGCTCTGAACCGCTGACCCCACCCCTGTCCATATTAACGTCCTTGTTAGTGTCCGGCCGTACTCGAATCATCTCTCATACACGTACCACGCGTTTCTCCCTTTGGCATGTAAACCTATCCTTATCCAATAACCAGCTTACATGTTTGCGAATATATTCTGGACTGCAATTTTGATCAAATCCATACAGCCTAGCAATATGACGTTTCGCTTCATAAACTAAATGCGACCTCGTCCTCGACTGGATGCTTCGAAGCTGTTATCAGACTGTCAGCATACGCCACAAGATATCCGATATACTACCCACATATGAATCAATTCTACTTGTCCGCTCTTCATCAACACCACACTCCACCTCTGCTACTTTCCATGCCGCTACTAACATGGATTCCGTACCTTCAGCATCTGGCAATGGATTTTCGAAGAAAGTTACCCTCTCGATTCTCTTGGCTGCAATCATCACCACTGTCTTGGTAATTCCCTCAAATTGCGTGAAACTGCGATTTCTAGGTGCACTTTGCCTTGAACCTTTCATTCGTGGTTTTGGTGCCTGGATACCCTCATCGTTCTCTGCTGCAAATGTCGTGCTATCAACCCCTGGGGAAGTTGGTTCATTAAGGGTGTCCAAGGGTGAATTTATGCGTCCACCACTAGACTGTGACCATGCTGCGGCCGGAGGTGACGACGCTTGACTTTCCTGCTGAATAACGTTATAAGCGGATTTGAATTTTCACTAATATATCTGTGCAGATAGGACATAGGTGCGCATACGTCTGGTGGTGCCCTTGTTACATTCATCTTTGCAGATACCTTTGATGGTCCTCCAATGGATCTTGAACAACCATCGACGCTTCGTCGGAGTATCTACCAAACACCAGTACAATGTCAGCGTTGTCACCACTGTGTCACAATTCTCACCTCTGGAAAATTGATTCTAGCCTGGAAGGTTGGGGGAATCTACTCCAATCCGTTAGATGTATAAATAGGTGCGTTCAACAAAAGACATTGACCCACCGGACTACTATCCCTAACAGAATTTTGCGAGCCTGCGTCGGACATTAACAGTCTGTCGGAAGACTCCAAAGGTTTATTCCCCAGCGCCGCACCGCGTCGCTTGGTTCTCCCTTCCTTTAGGTCAGTATTGTTAGCATCTCTCTTGAGAGGGTTTGCCCTCTCTTTCCCTTTGCTTTGGGTGCTTTTCTTGCCGTTGCGTGTCTTCATGGTTTCGTATTGAGAGTTCCTCTAGTTGGTTGCGTCCATCATTGGAACGGACATGTGGGCCTCTTTAAGTGTTCATCACCCCTCCTAATGCTCACTGAGACGTTGAAGAGATAATGGGGGATTGTCATAATCCGAACTAGAAACATGTGATACACAAACTGGATTGACGAAATACAAGAAATTCCAATGACAACGTTCAACTGCTCAATACAAAAAATCCCAAAAAATACGACCATTACTGAATCTGAAACCAAGCAACAACAAAAGAGGAAAAAACCTGCGCAAAAAGCCCGGACCTCCTCCAAATATAAACGATAATAAAACATTCAGCCCAATAAAACCTCAGAAACCTACCAACACTGAGAAAAAACACGTAAAAAGGTTTCACAACAAGCCGGAGTCCCACCCAAAACCAAAAAAAAAAAAAAAAAAAAAAAAAAATGCCTACCCACGCTGCATCGCAGACGCTAACTATCCACCATCTAGTTGTCCTCTAACTCCTCGGAGTCATCATCTGTGCCCTCAGCGTCCTCATACTCGTCATCCTCGTCTTCAGCAATTGGGATGTCGCAAGTGGCGTCGTCAAACGGCCCCTCAATCTCCTCCACCTTCTTGCTTGGGGTAGCGTCGTCGGATGGAGATTTTCGAGGGACATGTTGGTTGGTCGGTCTTAAGGCCTTGTATAAAGGACGAGATAGCTTAATGGACCCTTTTGGGGGACTTGGTGGAAAAGTTTTGGAAACGGCGAAACTGGTTCTTCTAGGATATCGCACCTTGGAGGTGCTCCTCGTTACTCTCCCAGTTCCAAGGGGGGCCCCTGCCAACCCAGTGTTATGCCCTGAGGGTCCAGCATGTGAAGAAGCCTTCGCCATAGGTCCTGAGGGTGCTTGCGCTGGCCTTTTGCCCTTGTCAACCGATTGGTCCTTGGATACAGCCTTTCCTTTGCCTTTGTCCACGGCTTTTGCTGGTCCTTTGTGTAGAGCCTTCGAGAATTTACAATTTGATTTTGTCAGTGCAAATGGACACGGGGCGGAGTGGTGATGAAGATGGATTATTAATTTTACTAACCTTTGCTCTTTTATTCTCTGGTTCCGTCGGACTCTCACTGCTACTTGCGATTCTGCGCCTAGGTCTTTTCGAACGCGTGACTTGCGCTGGATCCTGGTTGTCCTGAGAATCTTCCTCAGGGGGTTCCAATTCACATTGAATATCTATGAGATATTCTTCTCTATGTCGTCCGAAAAGCCAATGCACGTGCTCATTGTTGAGGAGTTTTTGGTACATGTGATCACCATTCGCCCTGATTCGTGAACCCCAGAACGCATCAACTTGCCTATCCAAGGGCTTCCAGTCGGCAGCTGCGTTATGTAAAGCTTGTAACGTGTGATCGTCTACAGTCACGACCTTTGACCGCTGCCATTTCCAACCAAAAGCCGCGAAAATGAACCCACCAGGATATGGATAGGGATTCCTAGTGTCTAGTCTGGGACAAATCATATGCATTATCGCACTGTTTGGTTGTCCTCCGCCTTGAGGAGGAGCACCAACAGGGCGATAAGCGGTCGCAGGTGCCCATAGTCCCCCAAGCCGTTTGGACAACCGTGCTAAAAGATCTGCATTTGCTTGGGAACCACTTGTTTTCTGACCCAGCGCACCCTTTTTGGTTTTGTTCGGAGATAACAACACGATGCTCTGTTTCGGACTGCCAAGGTCCGGTGGCTTATCAGAAAGAGCTGGGGGCGGGTCCCTGGGATATTGGGCGGCATGAGCCGCCTCTGCACTGCTAATTGCTTGATCACGAGCTGTTTCCCCACTACGAACCTTTTTGGCTATATCCTGACATAACATATTCACGGCATGAATGATTTCCTTATCTGTGCAATAGTTTATCTTCCCTCTAGGAGCCATTGTCGGCAAGCCGGCAGCATGCCAGTGCAAAGTCGACCAGCGGTCGGTACCTGCCCTTTGAGGTCCGAATATTCCTGTCTCCCTCATGAGTTGTGCGACGTCTCTTCTCCAAAGCCCATACAGACTTGCAGGGATATCTGTGTCAAAAAACCCTGCAACGCCCGCATATCCTCGATTCGTGAGAGTGATTGGATCATCGCCGGAGTGTTCATCTGCGGATGCATTTCCTTTCGCGGGGTTTTTTTTTGGTGGCATCGATGATCGTCTACATCCAGTTAGTGGTGATCCTAGTCTAGTCGCTCAGTGTCCGTACCAGAGAAACACAATCTAAAGAAATTTCGTTCCTGTATCTAGTTAGCGAAAATCCAGCTAAGTTGTCCTAACATGGCAATTACCACGTTTAGGGTGAATATTATTCCGTGGTTAGAAAAAATCAACAAATGGCCTCTTACAATCCAAAGATGATATACAGAGTCAAACCCTGAATGAATGAATATTTGATTCCTGTATCTAGTCAGCAAAAATCCCAGTATGGACTCTCGGGGTCTGTACAAGGTGTTATTCTATACGAAATTGTGGGAGGAAGGTATTGTGAGGTTTCGGCTGAGAGACATAGATACACTTTAATATAGGTGGTTAGTTTGGCATAAAGAATTCTTTTTCGGATGAAGACATGGCAGGCCTGAAGCAAACAATCAAAGAAATGTATGCATATCCTATAAATGTAACAAAGCGCGTTGTCAATAACGCTACAAACCGAGCTTCTTTGTGACGTGAATATCCTTTGATAAGAGCTTGTGCCAACCAGACTATGACAAGACTAGACTAGACCCTGGTCACCTGAGTTTGACCATTGTTCTTGGCCATGGATTACGAGATCACGTGCTTGTGACAAAGCCAAGTAAGTCCTTTCCTGGTTACGAACCTAAAGATTCCCTAGTCTGGCTTGCACTAGCCCCTCCTTAAAGATTCCCCCTCCTGTGGAGGGTGTTGTGCCAACCAGACTAAAGATTCCCCACCTTCCAATTGAAAGAACATTTATAAACAATAGTCTGAACACGCGCAAGAGCATAATCATACTTGGTAACATTTTATTGGACTCAATGAGCTCCTGATCGAGTCTAACCTTTTTGATCAGCACTTGATCAGCACAAAGCAAGTCCAATTTCCAAGAGGCCGCCAATTTCGGTCTGATACACAATTTTTAATGCATGCGTTCGGACATTCAGGAGTCCAAGCCGTACACCACAACCCGGCTTGGCACAATTGGGAGTAATTGACGCTGCCTAAAACCAGATTTTTTCCTGAAGAGTTTGTTCCCCAAGTGCATTTTGTTCATTGCTCACTGGCATATCACACAAATAATGGATACCAAACGACCGCCTGGATGTATTCCCAGAATCACTTACTTTCGTTCTGGGACTTATAAGATCGATTATGTTTCCGCTCTTGGGGTCCAACCGGGGACGACATACCTACTACGATGGGAGTTTGATAGTCCACCTGGGATTGATCGATCAGGTTCTCAAGACTTACGCACGAGAGGGAACGAAGAGGGTCGTTCTTTGGACACTCAGGGGACTTGTGCAGCTTGTCGGAGTTCGTCACGTTTGTCTGAATAGTTGTACGTAAGAAGGGCCCCAGGGATGCTTCTGTACTGAGCTGACGCAGTGGATCCTTCTACTGTAGTATATTATGCGGTGTCAATTTTGTGACTATCAGTTCAAGAAAGCAGGCTATTATGGTCGCCATCTGCGTAGCAAACACCGTGCGAAACAATTGGAATCGATTGCCATTGATAATGCACCACTCCCAGAGCAAAGTTCAACCGTCAAACGTCGCCGGCTGGGTAATTTGACCGGAGGAAATGCTCACCCCAGCAGACCGATAGTTTCTTTGGATACCAACAATAATATTCTCGTCAGCATCGAAACACGAGACACTAGGGGGGAAGTACTGGACGCTCTGGATCCAGCTACATCTGTCGGACAGTGTCTTCCACCCAGCCTGCAGGTCGGACACGTTATACGTCAGTCATTATTCACTCATATTCGGGACCCGTCATGGAATCCATTGTCACCATTCACGAATGCTTATGAATATAAGCTTGCCTGGTTCTTCCATGAGAGCAAAACTTCAATGCGACAGATTGACCGATTTTTCCACGATGAACTGCTCCCTATGGATGCTTTCAGGACACTAGCAGTCGGGTACAAGTCTGGTTATACGTGGCGTAAGAAAATGCGTGGATTGGTAGACCAACCGGAGTGGCGGAATGGGACTGTGGATTTTCACCTGCAAACAGGCGTCCAATTTTTTTATAGAGACGCTGTTGAGTACATTCGGTATCTTCTCCGCCAGAAAGTGTACGCCCGGGATCTGGTATTCGCACCAAGGCGTGAGTTTGATCTACACGGCTCTAGAGTTTACATAGAGATGCATACGGCGGAATGGTGGTGGGATATGCAGGTATGTTTTTGACGGGATAGTTACTACAAATTCGCTTTGTTACCAGACACTTACGAGCCACCAGATGACCCTACCCATTGGCACCACTCTCATACCTATCCTAATAACGTCTGATCAAACATGCTTGACAAACTTTTCTGGGGATAAAAAATTGTGGCCGATTTTCATGAGTTTGGGAAACATTCCTTCTGATATGCGAAACAAGCCGTCCAACCAAGCATGGATTCTGATAGCTCTGTTGCCAATTGGCCCTAAACGAACTAAGTCTCTGAGTGGATTTTCGGTTCAGGACTAGGAATATGATACTTTAGAAACGCAACACCGACTCATCGAACGAATATTAGCCCCCCTAGTCCAAGTTTTTAATGTGAGTTTCCGTCCGTCCAGCAGACGTTCTAGGGCTATCGCTGACTCATGAAAGGCCGGCGGATGTGAGATGGTCTGTGGGGACGAAAACATCCGGCGCTGTGTCCCTATTTTATCAGCATGGCTTGCAGATCATATGGAGAATGTTAATATTCATTGCATCAAAGTCAACCGGTGTGCAATTTGCGTAGCGAGCCGAGATCAGCTTAGATTGTGGCCCAAACGACCGTATAGTGACCGTGATCATGCTGCCTATGAGCGTCTTTGGGAAGCTAGTGATAATGATGCGTAAGTTGTAACTGGATAAATATTGCTGGAGGAGGTAACTAATTTAAGTATGTGCCAAACAGATTAGCTAAAGCAGATGTTAAACCAATCCAGAATGCACTTTGGGGCCTCCCAAATGTCCACCCACCAACAATAGTCCGAGCAGATATACTTCATAATATACTTTTAGGAGTCCAAAAGAATATTATGGATTGGGTGCAGGGGTTTTTGGGGAAACATAAACGCCTTCCCGTTTTCGACGAAATATGGGGCAGTTTACCACCATATCCAGGGTTTAACCCGCCAAAGAAGCAATATCGCCAAATCACAATGTGGAGTGGTACGAAAATGCGAGGGGTAGGAAGAGTAATACTTGCGTGTTTTACAGCCGCCATGCGTCGAGAGGAGGACACCAGTCGTCTACCGCCTGCTGCTCAGAGTGATTTGAAAATTGCTATTCAAGCTATTCGCGCCCTATCGGATTTCTGTCTGATTGCCCAATATCGAAGTCACACACCAGAGACCATCAAATATATGTCTAAGTACCTGGAGGATTTCCACAAGTACAAACATGTCTTTGCAGAATTTCGTGCTTCTAAGTCAGATCACAAGCGAGCTAAAGGAGCGTCTAAAGATATGGCTGCTTCTCAGGCTCGTCAAAGCACGATTTCCAGTTATTTTGAAGTCACTGCAAGGAAGAAGGCAAAGGAAGCATCTGTAAATCGACAAGAACGGCAAAACTTGGTACAGGAGATTCTAGGCCAAGCGATATTCAACTACCCAAAGTTGCACTTGCTAACACATTATGCTGAACAAGTTGTACGTTTTGGAACGCTACCCCAGTTTTCTACCGAGATTACGGAGACCCTTCACAAGCCCCTGAAAGACGCTTATCGCCGCTCGAATAGAGTTGACGCCAGTTCGCAGGTTCTAGATAGTCTTGCGAGGGAAGGTGTATTTAAGATGTTAGAGTTGAATTTGTGTGCGTGGGATAAGGAGTTAAATTTGGGAAGTGATATTAAGAGCCTGGTGGCAACGTTGGAGAAAAGCAACCCCGGTAAAAAAGTGAAACCCCGAAATCCGGTATTGCGAGGGCGGAAGCAGGCTCAGAGTGGTAGTCCGGAGACGCTCACAACCCTGGCGAGCATACTGAGGATCCCGAACTTGGTGTTGAAGTTCCAGGAGTACATGAGATTGAATGGTAATTCAGAGGGGATGGGAGGGGACATTGGGCAGATAGGAAGGTACCGGGGAGAATACTTCGATAGCATTGCGGTTCCAGTTCAACAATTTCAGGGGGATGGCACCGAAATACATCACGTGCGATGGACTGGTAATCAGGGATTCCGAAAGACAGGAGATGTGCGAGCGGATTGGGTTTGGGTTCGGCGGAGACCAAGATGCGAAAACTCCAATGGTAAACTGGATGGGAGGACGGTGGGGAGGTTAGAAGGGGTGTTCAGGGTATGGGACGGGATACAGGGTGAACATGAGGTAGCATACGTAAGGTTAATGCAGGTAAAGGGTCCAAGGAGACCACATAGTGAGGAAGGGATGATACGAATGGAATTCAGGGACGAGCAACTCGATATGCATTTTATAAGAATTTTAGATATAGAGGGGATGGCTCATCTGATACCATTAGAGAAGGGGAGGGTCTGGTTGGTGAACAACAGGATAGATTTCAGTACGTGGAATGAGTTGTATGAATAGAATTGAATTAGTTGTGATCTAAAAATCAGAATTCTCAGTGTGATTGTTTGTGGATGCAGTATGAGCGGGGACATTGTGAAGGTCTAAGTTAAGATGGTGAGAGTCCAGGATGAGTACAATAGATCTGCACCCTGGTGGTAACGGCACGAGGGCGGTCAGGATCTAGATGAGGACCGGGCATTGTCAGGACACCTGGTGACCCCTTGCGGCGAAACCTGAAGCACTCAGCGCCGGGGCGTCAGACTACATCTTTCAACGCTGGGGCGTCAGACTACAACCAGTTGCGCCGTGGTGACAAAACGTCCTGGAGGCATCAGGCGCCCAGCTAGCAGGCAACTATCGTCAGGGCGCTTGGTGATGGTGTTGCGGCGTAAGAAAATCGTTCCTGATGAGGACGAAACCCTGATGATAGCGGAGATGATAGCTCAGACTCTGATAAGGCATTATCAGTTGCAAGTCAAACTCTTAAAAGAAAACCCAAACGAGGAAAATTAGTTGAACACTAGCAATGGGAATCTACAACAGGAATGGTTACAACAGGTAACTATAAAGCAACGAATGCTTTAAAAGGGATAAAGATTGATCTACTAGAAAAAATAAGAGAAGAAGACAAAAAATGGCAAGACTCACAATATTTTGACTCTTAGGCCACAGCAATGCAACATTGGTTTGTCATCAAAGGAATAGATTTGGAAGGCGCTTCAGCTTTGGAAATTGTTGGATTCAGAATGGAAGGAAGCGCACTCACTACTTATAATCAATTCCTAAGAGAAAAAGGAAAGAATGCGACATTCTTTAGATTTATACTAGTACTAAGGGATTTTCTGATACTCTCTACTAGTAAGGACATTTTGTGGAAACGATAGGAGACAGCCACACCATACAAGAACAGACGTCACATGGAAATTAAATAGTTCGCCAACTGGCTTACTGAAATACAAATCAAATTGATTGACAAGGATGGCAAACAATCAATATTACAGGAAGTAAAAAGAAGAAAGTTTCTTAATCACCTGCTACCATATATGTCAGCTACATTAATTCCTTTAATCAAAGAAGAATGGTCATATGATTAGCTCGTGCATCAAGCGGAGTCATATGAAGCTTCTAAGAAAGATATTGCCCTACCACCAACAATAAATACATCTCGATGACAACACTCTCAGAATGAAAATCGGAGTTACAGTCCACGCAGGGATCAGAATCAATGACAAAAAACAGGATTTAATCCTAGCAGCTATTCTAATACCAAACCCAATACAGAAAAACGGAAGGACTCAGATTGAGACACCATCACAAAAAAATTGGATCAGAAGATGAAGATGCAATTAATTAGAGACAAGAAATGTCTATGGTGTTGGAACCCTGGATACTCCTACAAGGACTGTAGGAAACGACAAAATAAAGTACCTATGTATACAGCCGCACAAGATTTAGCTATACCGATAGCCACCAAGGATAAAAACAATAAGGATAAAATTAAGGAACGACCCTTGTCAAGACAGGTACTAGATTTTAGCAAGGTATTTGTTAAAGCTAACGAACACCCCACACTAGCTTTAATTGATCTCCAAATGAAGGAAGGAGACTTAATCCATTCTCAATTTGTACACCTATACAAAATACCGACTAGAAGTATCGAGAAGAAATCATTAAGTACTGCAATTAAAGGCTTAAAAGGAACGATAGACAAAGTGTGTACTATCAAACTTGATTGGATAGGTTATGTAGAAGAACGAACATTCTATGTAGCTCATTTGCCTGGATAGGACATGATACTAGGAGAACCTGCTCTCAGCAAAGTGTTAGCAATAATCTCTGCCCATCAGGAACTAGTTACTATCCAACTAGAAAACATTCTACAATTCCAGCTAAGTGTATGGAAGGGATCTAGAACCATGGCAAATGGTATAAGATCAGCAAATACATAGGTCAGCTGTGAATTAGTTACAGATTATAGTAAACCAGATAATTAGGAAAATATTAGCGATGCAGAAGAAACCAACTCAGAAAGAGAACTCGTAACAGCTGTTTCTATAGTACAGAAACAATTCAACCCTGTAATGGAGTTTCCCTTATTATTTCCCAAAACAATTCCACCGGAATTACCGCAACTAAGAAAGATTAATCACTCTATTAAACTAAAAGTAGAAGCTACTTTGATACTAAATTGGTGACCTTCAAGACATCGATTTAGACAACAAATCCATGACAAATTAGTCGAAGAAGAAGCATCAGATCATATATATAGAGTAGAAAATAACACAAATGCCGTAGTCATGTTCTCTATTCCTAAACAAAATAAACCGGAAGAAGCCAGACACATTAATGACTGTCGAGACTGCAATTTAGCTGTCAAACCAGACCATACCCCATTGCCAGATATTAATGAAGCAATTAAACTAGTAGCAAAGAATCCCATTTGGACTAAGCTCGACTTAGCCAATGGATTTTTTAATATTAGAATTAATAAAGAATCTGAACAACACTTTATCTTTTTATATCATATGGGATATTTCAGAAGTAGAGTAATGCAACGAGGGGATCGTAATACATCTGCTACCATAGTTCGCATTATGCATGAAATTTTTAAAGATATGGTCTATAAAAACTTAATCATCTATATTGATAATATCATTATATTCTCAATAACGTATGAAGAACATGTAGAATTATTGAAGAAAGTACTTCAACGTCTACAGGATGAGAAATTCTATCTCAAAGAAAGCAAATACCAGTTCTTTACTCCAAGATTGGAAATCTTAGGACACGTTTTGACATCAGATGGATTACATGTAGACCTGAAGAAGAGGACTACTATATTAACATTTTCAACTCCTACAAGAAAACAGGATCTTAGAGGATTCCTTGAAATTGTTAATTACCTTAGCAGATTTATTCCTGACTTAGCGTCGTATGCAAGCACCCTGTCAGAACTGCAAGGAGAAACAAAGAAATGGGAATGGACAGATACTAATAATGCAGCGTTTGAAAAACTTAAGGAACTCGTGAATTCCCCACATGTTTTAAAACCCTGGAATACTAATGAGTCTATTGAACCCAAATATTTAGTCTGTGATGCTAGTGATGTAGAACTAGGATCTTGGATAGGTCAAGGACCATTGACGTACATCAGACCATCATGCTTCCACTCTAGAAAATTTAATTCAGTACAACTTAATTATCCTACCTTTCAAAAGGAATTATTAGCAATTATTGACTCATTAAAATTTTTTGAAGCACAACTAAGAAGTCACAAGTTCACTATCCTTACTGACCACAAACCATTAGTAACCTTTCATACTCAAACACCTGCAAGCCAGAAATTGAGGCGATGGCAAGATTACCTAATGGAATTTGATATAGACATATAGCTTACCGCAGGAAAGGAAAATTTAATAGCAGATGCTCTATCAAGAAAGCATAAATACTTGGACACTCCCACTACTGAGGACAATTATATTTCCAACACTATTGATCCTCCTAACAATACCTATAACCACAACATCTCTACCAACGCTTTAAAAACTTTCCACTTACCAGAAACCTCTACTCAGAATAATATGGTTTCTTGCAGAACTATTAATTTCAAGCATGTCGACTGCGACTTCAATAAATGTTGTAGAAGAGCCGAAGAACTTAGATACCATTTCTTCTGTCTATACTTCGAGGGCATCCCAGATGAAGAAAGCGAATATGACATGATAAAAGAAGAAGAGTCCTCAGACGATGTGACTCTATCCACCATACTAGAAGAAGTTTTCAGTGGATATGATCGTGTACCCAATATAAATAAGAACAAACCTTTAATAGTTCTTGGACTAAGATATAGGCCTCCATCTTCTGAAAACGCATAACAAAACACCCTCGCTCCCGAAGAAGTAAAGAAAATTGCCATTGACCTAGCTCATAGCAATTAGCAACAACACAAAAGGATGCACTGGTTCTTTTGCTATGATTTTTACTGTCCAGCTCATGGCAGCTCCCATGCCATGAACAACCACATAATCACCGTCAAAACATGCGCAATCTACAACCACCACAGATATGGCAGTTTGAACTCTAACCTGTCAGCCTCAGTTCTTAAGAAGGAGAAGGAATTCCTTATGACTCGTATTGCACATCTCGGACCTGCAAATGAGTCTCAAAAGGAACTAGCACCAGTACAACAAATGCTAGCTTATCCATCTCCACAAGCTCTTAGCCTCAAAGAAGCTATCCAAGAAATCGGAGAATAGGCAAATAGATGGATTACCAACAAGCCGACATGACCTACTCTCCAACCTAGCATTCAGTTCAGTAACCCTACCGAACAGATGAGCAACTGACAAATGGAACAGGAGATCATGGATACTCCTGTTGCCCCACAACAACCATGGAATGCACCTTAACAACCAGCTGCAACCGCTAGCAGCAGCAACGCAATTCCAATCAACACCACCGCCATCACCACTTTTTCTAAAAAGCGAGTAGCCATTAATGAAGATTCACCCTCTTTTATTTAAGACATTAAGACCTCTAGACAGCATTGTGATTTCTGTAAGTTCTCAGGACATAATGCTTCTACATGCAAGGAGAAGAAACCTACTATCAATGACTTCAACATGAGGATCAAACTGACCCTTAACAAGCTCATTAAAGAGAAACACATCAGCAACGGATGGGAGGACGACAATGACTACTTTATCATACACTGGCTTAACCAAAGTATAGGTATGAAAGCTGAATATCAATCATGCATGAGAGTATGTCCTATCTGGAAGAACTACTATGATACCTTTATGAACCATAAGGATCATAGAAGAAAAGACGGATTTTTGTATGTCAAGAACCAACAAGGACAATGGAGATTAGTCTTGCCCTCTACCTTTAACATCGAAGGTAAGAACTATCTTGAATTAGTTATTAAAGATACACATGAAGCAACTGCTCATGGTGGCATTAAAAATGTGATGAAATATCTTACTGACCGATATGATTGCCAGTCCTTTGCAGAACCAACTAAGGACTATATTAGAAGTTGTGATACTTGTTAATGGACAAAGTATTCCAACAAGGCACCACTTGGACTTGTAACTCCATTACATGTACCAAGCAGGCCATAGACTGACATATCGATGGATTTTCTTAAGTTAGCACCTATATTTACTAAGTGTTCAACTTTGTACCTAAATATTTCTGTTGAAGAAGATCATATAGTTTGTATTTTATGACTTTGGACGATTGTCAACAGACAATCAGGATTCAAGTTTCTTATTCCTGTCTCAGATAATTTTACAGCAGAACAATGTACTGCTACCTTTGATACTCATGTACCCTTGCAAGCCTACTAGTGAGCAGCCACCGTCTAGTGCACATCCCTGCAAACCCTCTTGCAACAGCGTTTCCAGCCACACTCGTGATATATCATGAGCATAGTGATTCCGGCTAAATGCATAGCCATGGAAGAGAGTACGCTCTACAACATGGTTATGTTCATATCCCACCAAGGTCAACCAAAGACTCAATATTCCCTTTTCCAATATGACCTCCCCGAAGAGCCACCCCCACCCCCTCAATGCCTGTTATAGGCCTGGTATCTAGCAGGAGAGCCTATGACGACTAGAAGGCCATTTCCTGGTACCTATATTCATCTCAAAACAGCCTCTAGGGCAGCAGCCTTGAATATGATGGAATGGTATGCAATCAAAAAAAACCCAAAACGAGCTATTTTAAGAATTTACTAAATTTGCTCTATCTATACTATCCTGGACCCTAGCCTTTCCCCCTTCTATAACCATGACTCCGCAGCATTCTCAATTACTACGGAAAGGCCTCCAATAGCTCTAAAAGCTCCAATACCCCCTCTTTGGCCTTTATGGGTTGCTTGTAATTGGGGGGTTTCTAAGATTGTTGCAACCCCCTCATTTCAACCATTTGTTCCCCATCATCGATATTTCCCAATATCTAAGTACCCGCCAGTAGGCGAGCATAGTCTGATTAATCGAGCATTAGTCTAACGTCAGCCTGGTGTGCCTGACCTACTATCTAGCTAGTATCCACTATAGTGTCCTTGTTCCAACCGGACTATATAGGCAGCGCCCAATCTAGCATCCAACCTAGTGTCCAGCCTAGTGCCAACCTATATACCGAGTAACTCAGTGCTCTACCAACTGTTCCGCATTGGTATTGGTAATGCTTTAGCACCCTCGTAGGGGTCTCTAATACTAGTAGCTCTGGAACTCCAATACCCCCCCCTAATTCTGGGCTCCAATAGCCGCTTTTATCACCTTTCTCGAGGCATTTTTCAAGCTCTGGAGGAGAGTTCAGATCAGGCGGATCTAGGAATGAGACTAGATCTAGGAGGGCATAAATAAGGTGTATTTGGTTAATTGGATAATAGCTCTCGGAATTGCTTATTTGGGAGATTAGTACCTTGAATTGAGGCCTTCCATTGTTACCATTTTGCACGCTCCACCTTCAGTGCTGGAGGTAGATACTAGGCATAGGTCTCCTAGTTGTTATAGGCCTATTTGTGCAATATTTGGTGTATAGGTAGAGGGAGTAGCTGTTAGGAGGATAGTTCTTGAAGGGAGGCAGTATTGGAGCTATTGGAGCTTTTAGAGCGATTGGGGACCTCTCCGTAGTGATTGAGAATGCTGTAGAGGGGCAGGTTGCAGAAGGGGAAGGTGGGGAGTTCAGACTAGTATATATAAAGTAAGTTAGTTAATTCTGAAAATAGTTTATTTTGGAGCGCTGTTGTAGATTGTATAAATTTTAGTTATATTGGCGGCTGCTGCCCTAGAGGCTGTTATAACATGAATATAGATACCAGAAAATGGCCTTCTAGTCGTCATAGGCTCACCCGCTGGATACCTAGCCTATACGAGTGGTTGAGAGGGTGGGGGTGGGTCTTCGGGAAGGTCATGTTGGAAAGGGGAATATTGGGTCTTCAGTTGATCTTGGTAGGATGTGAGCATAACCATGTTGTAGAGCGTACTCATTTTCATAGATATGTATTTAGTCAGAATCACTATGCTCATGATATCTTACGAGTTGTGGCTGGAGACGCTGTTGCAGGGGGTTTTGCAGAGGTGTGCACTAGACGGTGGCTGCTCACTAGTAGGCTTGCAAGGGTAGTCCTGACTATGGGATACCCTTTTTGTATTGTTTTTGACCACAACATTCTTTTTATGTTAACATACTTACAAGATTGGGCTAGGAATAAAGGAATCAAGTTGGAACCGTCCACCGCATATCATCCACGTGCAGACAAACAATCGGAAATTGTGAACAAAGAAATTCTACAAGTAGCAAAAGCTTGTAAAATCAAAGGATTTGATTGGCTACAGAAACTATCAGAGATACAGTTGAAACTAAACTCTAGGTATAATGCTGCTAGACAGAATAGTCTCTTTTCCACACTATTTGAATTTAATGCACATCTTAGTATATCGATACTTCCATACCCCATTAATATATATGTACCAGCAAACAAATGTCATGAGGTAATGTCTAAAAACCTATATGACACTAAGAAGACTCAAGCATCTCAAACAAAAAAATGACTAGCCAATACAGCAAAATTTTCAGTTGGACAACAAGTTATGCTTTCCTCAGAAAACATTAACCTATCGAATGTCTCACCCAAACTCAAACCAAAATGGCTAGGCCCATTTCCCATTATTTCTAGTAATTGGAAACGTAATAACTATAGCCTAGACCTATCCAGTCAACCTGACCTCCACCTCATATATAATACTTTTCATATTAGCAAACACAAACCATACTATAAAAATAATCCTACCCAGTTCCCTCACAGACAATCTCAGGAACCAGGACCAATTCAAGATGATCGTTATGAAGTTGAAAAGGTATTAGAATTCAGAACAGCTCCTCGAACTGGAGAAAGACAATATAAGGTCAGATGGCTAGGATACTCTCCTAAACATGATTCCTAGGTAAACGCCAAGGACATCACCACCGAAATTCTTCAAGACTTCTGGACGACTGGATGTATGGAAGATACATTCAAGAGATGTCGAAAAACTAAAGGAAAACAAGGACCATGAACTAGAGATGAGACCCGAGCTCTCATCCAATAAGAACGAGATAGAATCATGAGTCAAGGAAATACAAAGGATATTCATGTTCATGCAAATGTATTAACAATGCATCAAATCTTAGGATGTATGGAAACCAATATGGTAGAGCAAGAGAAGTAAGGATAGGAAATCCTTCTATGTAGGGAAGTGTAATCGAGAACGTTGTTTCATTGCTTATATAATTAATTATATACTTTTGTATTTCCTATATTACTACTATGTTATGTAACTAAGCCTCTCGGTTAAAGGACTAGCCTTAAACTACCTTCTATTGCTTTATAAGCGTCCATAGCACGCGGAATTTGCCATAGAAAGTTCCATAGCACTTGCTATATGAAGACACCCTCAGTTTGGCTGCGTGACCTCTGTTTAAGGCGTGTGACTCATTACTATGGCCACATGACCATCGTTTAAAGTGTGTGACTCATTACTATAGCCACATGACCCCTTTTGTATAGTGCACCACCTTCTGGTATGCCACTCTTTATTGTATTTATTTCCTTAGTCATCAGATCTCAGAGGATTATAAATAGGCCGCTGGATTCCCTCTGGAATCCACAGAAAGACAAGAAGCAACAAGCAAGTACACAGAGCAAGCAAGCCTATATTCCGATCAGATCAAGATCACATAGCTTAGATAGCACCAATCATATAAGATAGATTACACCAGTTAATTACTATTTCCTCTGGGAATGTCCTACATAGTAATCTCTCTACCCTTCTGAGGTCTTACCTCAGCAAAATCGAAATACACAAACGTCCGTGCCTATGGATATAGATTGTATAAACAGTACTGAATAAATACTGTCTAGTACTATTCATTACAACGAACAATCAGCCTATATTGCCGAGTTTTCTAGGCTAGTAGCAGAGCTCAATTGGAATAATGAAGCCAAGCTCGATCAGTTCCAAAACAGGCTTACCTTCGAGCTGAAAAAGGCTCTAGTCTACTGCCTACCGACCAAGACTTTGGAGGAACTTATTGAGTAAGCCAGCTGGGTGAAACAGTAAATAGCGGCCCTCAAAGCTTCCCTAAAAACTCTCCCAACCTCGAACCCACAAACAAGCTTCCTAGTAGCAGCATGCACTCAATAACCCACCATGCCCATCAACAAACCCACGCACCTCTCTCTTATAGTAGGTGGTGCCTCGCCTATAGACCTATCTACAGGTAGACTATGGTTAACCTAGGCGGAGAGAGATCACCACCAAAAAAATGGACTATGCATAGCATACGGAAAAGGGGACTATTTTATCATAGTATGTCTCCTCTATAGAAACTGCTCAATGGTCAACCACGCCATCACCGAATCTAGGATTGAGGAACTTGATAAGTCGAGAAAAGCCCTATCCCTTGCCTAGTTACTGACACTAGTAAGAGACCTGCCCCAGGCTATCTATTTTTGTCTTTGTCTGCATTTTCTGTTTCTTCCACTTCTGTTGATGAATCTCGCTTGTTTAGCAAGCACTTTGTTGTATCTATCTCTCTTAGAATCAATAATAGAACAATCAATACATTAGTACTTATAGATTATAGAGCTTTAGGAATTGTATTTATTGACCAGGCCTTTGTCAGTAAATTCTCCATACCCATATCCAAGCTCAGAACCCCCCATTTTTTAGATGTCATTGATGGTTAACTCATCTCTTTAGGGGATATCACTTATATTGCATGCATGCCTACCCAGGTCAGGGATCACTTCGAGGCAAACCTCCCAATATTCATGATAAAGCTTAAGTATCTGATTGTTCTTGGAATCCCCTGGCTTAGAATATATAATGTATCGGTCAGCTTTGGCTCTTATACATTATGCTTCAATAGCTCTTATTGCAAAAAACACTGCAGGAATTCAAAGGCCACTGTTACTAGGCTGTGTGCCTTGCCACCCCTAATAATCTACCCAACGTAGGTGGTATACCTGCTTACACATATCAATGCCAATTCCCCTGTTTTCCTTATTTTCCTCCCTATGTCCACGAGTCCCCAAAAACCTCTAAATGTTAGCTTCATCAGGGCAGAAGCTTTTATTTACCTCACTAGGAGACACAAGCTGAAGGCTCATACTCTGTCCATATATGAGGTAAATTTGGAGATTAATAAGACATGGTTGAAGGAAGAGTGGAAGTCCATGGTCCCAAATGTATACCACGAATTCATCGACCTGTTCTCGGAAAAGGCTGCAGAAAAACTTACACCCCACTGGCCATATGACTATACAATTCGGCTGATTGAGGGTAAGACCCCCCCTATGGGCCCCTCTATAGAATGTCCTGGTTGGAGCTGGAAGCTTTGAAAAAATACTTAGAGGAAAACCTCAACAAGAGCTTCATTCACTATAGCTCCTCACCAGCAAGTGCTCTAGAGCTTTTCGTGAAGAAATTGGATGGCTCTCTCTATTTGTATGTCAATTACTAGGGCTTAAACGAGATAACAGTCAAAAACAGGTACCCCCTACCCCTAATTCAGGAGATATTAGCCAGGTTCTTCAAGACCAAATAGTTCACCAAACTAGATTTGAGAGTAGCATACAACCTGTTAAGGATTGTGGAGGGGAAGGAGTAGAAAACTGTCTTCTAAACTTGTTATATGTAATGAATGGTACTAGACAGTATTCATTCGGTACCGTTTATACAATCTATATCTGTAGGCATGAACGTTTGTGTATTTCGGTTCTGCTGAGGTAAGACCTCAGAAGGGTAGGGAGATTACTATGTGGGACGTTCCCGGAGGGAACAGTAATTAACTGGTGTATCTATCTTATATGATTTGTGCTATCTAAGCTATATAATCTTGATCTGATCGGAATATAGGCTTGCTTGCTCTGTATGCTTGCTTGGTTGCTTCTTGTTTTTCTGTGGATTCCAGAGGGAATCCAGTGGCCTATTTATACTCGTCTGAGATCTGATGACTAAGGAAATAAATACAATAAAGGGTGGCACACCAGAAGGTGGTGCGCTGTACAAAAGGGGTCATGTGCCATAGTAATGAGTCACACGCCTTAAACGATGGTCATATGGCCATAGTAATGAGTCACACACCTAAACAGAGGTCACGCGGCCATAATGAGGGTGTCTTCATATGGCAAGTGCCATGGAACTTCCCATGGCAAATTCCGCGTGCTATGACGCTTATAAAGCAATAGGAGGTGGTAGAAGGCTGTCCTTCAACCGAAAGGCTTAGTTACATAATATAGTAGTAATATAGGAAATACAAAAGTATATAATCAATTATATAAGCAATGAAACAATGTTCTCCATTACACTTCCCCACATAGAAGGATTTCCTATCCTTACTTCTTTCGCTCTGCCATATTGGTTTCCATTCGTCCTAAGATTTGATGCATTGTTAATACATTAGCATTAACATGAATATCCTTAGTGTTTCCTTGACTCATGATTCTATCTCGTTCTTGTTGGATGAGAGCTCGGGTCTTATCTCTGGTTCGTGGTCCTTGTTTTCCTTTAGTCCTTAGACGTCTCTTGAATGTGTCTTCCATACTTCCGGTCGTCCAGAAGTCTTGAAGAATTTCGGTGGTGATATCTTGGCGTTTACCCAGGAATCATATTTAGGAGAGTATCCTAGCCATCTGACCTTATATTGTCTTTCTCCAGTTCGAGGAGCTGTTCTAAATTCTAATATCTTTTCAACTTCATAACGATCTTCTTGAATTGGTCCTGGTTCCTGAGATTGTCTGTGAGGGAACTGGGTAGGATCGTTTTTATAGTAGGGTTTAGTTTGCTGATATGAAAAGTATTATATATGAGGTGGAGGTCAGGTTGACTGGATAGGTCTAGGCTATAGTTATTGCGTTTCCGATTACTAGAAATAATGGGAAATGGCCTAGCCATTTTGGTTTGAGTTTGGGTGAGACATTCGATAGGTTGATGTTTTCTGAGGAAAGCATAACTTGTTGTCCGACTGAAAATTTGGCTGTATTGGTAGTCGTTTGTTGCTTGAGATGCTTGAGTCTTCTTGGCGTCATATAGGTTTTTAGACGTTACCTCATGACTTCATTTGCTAGTACATATGCATTAATGGGTATGGAAGTATCGATACGCCAAGATGTGCATTAAATCCAAATAGTATGGAAAAGGGACTATTCTGTCTAGCGCATTATACTAGAGTTAAGTTTCAACTGTATCTCTGGTAGTTTCTGTAGCCAATCAAATCCTTCGATTTTACAGGCTCTTGCTACTTGTAGAATTTCTTTGTTCACAATTTCCGATTGTCCATCTGCAGTGGATGATATGCGGTGGACGGTTCCAACTTGATTCCTTTATTCCTAGCCCAATCTTGAAAGTGCGTTGACATAAAAAGAGTGTCGCGGTCAAAAACAATAAGAAAGGGTATCCCATAGTCGGACTACATGAGTATCAAAGGTAGCAGTACATTGTTCTGCTGTGAAATTATCTGAGACAGGAATAAGAAACTTGAATCCTGATTGTCTATCGACAATCGTCCAAAGTCGTGAAATACAAACTACATGATCTTCTTCAACAGGAATATTCGGGTACAAAATTGAACACTTAGTAAACACAGGTGCTACTTTAAGAAAATCCATCGATATGTCAGTCCATGGCCTGCTTGGTACATGTAATGGGTTACGAGTCCAAGTGGTGCCTTGTTGGAATACTTTGTCCGTTGACAAGTATCGCAACTTCTGATATAGTCCTTAGTTGGTTCTGCAAAGGACTGGTAATCATATCGGTCAGTAAGATATTTATCGTTTTTTCAATGCCACCATGAGCGGTTGCTTCATGTGCATCTTTAATAACCAATTCGAGATAGTTCTTACCTTCGATGTTAAAGGTAGAGGGCAAGACTAATCTCCTTGTCCTTGTCGGTTCTTGACATACAAAAATCCGTCTCTTCTTCTATGATCCTTACGGTTCACAAAGGTATCATAGTAGTTCTTCCAGATAGGACATACTTTCATACATGATTGATATGCGGCTTTCATACCTGTACCTTAGTCAAGCCTCTGGTGATGAAGTAGTCCTTGTCATCTTCCCATCCATCACTGATGTGTTTCTCTTCAATGAGCTTGTTGAGGTCGGTTGATCCTCATGTTAAAGTCATTGATGGTAGGTTTCTTCTCCTTGCATGTAGAAGCATTATGTCTGAGAACTTACAGAAATCACAACGCTGTCTGGAGGTCTTGGTATCTTGAATGAAAGAGGGTGAATCTTCGTCAATGCTACTCGCTTTTTAGAACGAGTGGTGATGGCAGGGTGTTGATTGGAATTGCATTACTGCTGCTAGCGGTTGCAGCTGGTTGTTGAGATGTATTCCATGGTTGTTGAGGGGCAACAGGAGTATTCATGATCTCCTGTTCCATTTGTCGGGTGCTCATCTGTTCGTAGGGTTACTGAACTGAATGCTGGGTTGGAGAGTAGGTATGTCGGCTTGTTGGTAATCTATCTTTTTGCCCATTCTCCGATTTCCTGATAGCTTCTTCGCGGCTGAGAGCTTGTGGAGGTGGATAAGCTGGCGTTTGTTGTACTGGTGTTAGTTCCTTTTGAGGCTCATTTGCGATAGAGGTGCGCAATACGAGTCGTAAGGAATTCCTTCTCCTTCTTAAGAACTGAGGCTGTCAGGTACAGTTCAAACTGCCATGTCCGTGGTGGTTGCAGATTGCACACGTTTCGACGGTGAACATGCGGTTGTTCATGGTGGGAGCTGCCATGAACTGGACAGTAAAAATCTCGGCAAAAGGACCAGTGCATCCTTTTGTGTTGTTGCCAATTGCTATGAGCCAGTCGATAGCAATTTCTTTCACTTCTTCAGGAGCGAGGGTATTTTGTTGTGTTTTCAGAAGATGGAGGCCTATATCTTAGTCCAAGAACTGTTAAGGGTTGTTCTTGTTTATATTGGGTACACGATCATACTCGCTGAAAACTTCTTCTGGTATAGTGGATAGAGTCTCATCATCTGAGGACTCTTCTTCCTTCATCATGTCATATTCGCTTTCTTCATCTGGATGCCCTCAAGTATGGACAGAAGATATGGTGTCCAAGTTCGTCGGCTCTTCCATGACATTTGTTGAAGTCGCAGTCGACATGCTTGAAATTGATAGCTCCGGAGAAACCATATTGTTCTGAGTAGAGGTTTCTGGTAGTGGAAAGTTTTAAAGCATTGGTAGAGATGTTGCAGTTGTAGGTATGGTTAGGAGGATCGATACTGTTGGAGATATAATCATCCTCGGTGGTGGGAGTGTCCAAGTATTTATGCTTCTTGATAGAGCGTCTGCTATCAAATTTTCCTTTCCTACAGTGTGCTGTATATCTGTATCAAATTCCATTAGTAATCTTGCCATCGCCTCAATTTCTGGCTTGCAGGCATTTGAGTATGAAGGTTACTAATGTTTGTGGTCTGTAAGGATAGTGAACTTGTGACCTCTTAATTGTCTTCAAAAAATTTTAATGAGTCAATAATCGCTAATAATTCCTTTTGAAAGGTAGGATAATTGAGTTGTGCTGGATTAAATTTTCTAGAGTGGAAGCATGATGGTCTGATGTGCGTCAACAGTCCTTGACCTATCCAAGATCCTAGTCCTACATCACTAGCATTACAGACTAAATATTTGGGTTCAGTAGATTCATTATTCCAGGGTTTTAAAACATGTGGGGAATTATGAGTTCCTTGAGTTTTTCAAACGCTGCGTTATGAGTATCTATCCATTCCCATTTCTTTGTTTCTCCTTGCAGTTCTGACAGAGTACTTGCATATGATGCCAAGTCAGGAATAAACTGCTGAGATAATTAATGATTCCAAGGAATCCTCTAAGATCTTTTTTCTTGTAGGAGTTGGAAATGTTAATATAGTAGTCTCTTCTTCGGGTCTACATGTAATCCATCTGATGTTAAAACGTGTCCTAAGATTTCCAATCTTGGAGTAAAGAACTGGCATTTGCTTTCTTTGAATAGAATTTCTCGTCCTGTAGACATTGAAGTACTTCTTCAATAATTCTACATGTTCTTCATACGTTTTGGAGAATATAATAATATCATCAATATAGATAATTAAATTTTTATAGACCATGTCCTTAAAAATTTCATGCATAACGCGAACCATGGTAGCAGGTGCGTTACGATCCCCTTGTTGCATAACTCTACTTCTGAAATATCCCATGTGACATAAAAAGGTAGAGTGTTGCTCAGATTCTTTATTGTTCTGATATTAAAAAATCCGTAGCTAAGTCGAGCTTAGTCCAAATAGGATTCTCCGCTACTAGTTCAATTGCTTCATTATATCTGGCAATGGGGTGTGGTCCGGTTCGACGGCTAAATTGCAGTCTCAACAGTCATTGACATGTCGGCTTCTTCCGGTTTATCTCGTTTAGGGATAGTGAACATGACTACAGCATTTGTGTCATTTTCTACTCTATATATGTGACCTGATGCTTCTTCTTCGACTAATTTGTCATGGATTTGTTGTCTAAATGATGTCCTGAGGGTCGCCATTTTGGTATCCAAGTAGCTCCGCTTTTGGTTTAATAGAGTGATTAATTTTTCTTAGTGGGGTAATTCCCATGGAATTGTCTTGGGAAATAATAAGGGAAACTCCATTACAGGGTTGAATTGTTTCTGTACCATAGAAACAGCTGTCACGAGTTCTCTTTCTGAATCAGTTTCTTCTGCTCACTAATATTTTCCCAATTATCTGGTTCACTATAATCTGTGACTGATTCACAGCTGACCTGTGTATACGCTGATCTTATACCATTCGCCATGGTTCTAGATCCCTTCCATACACTTAGCTGGAATCGTGGAATGTTTTCCGGTTGGATAGTAACTGGTTCCTGATGGGCAGGAATTATTGCTCGCACTTTGCTGAGAGCAGGTTCTCCTAGTATCATGTCCATCCAGTCAAATGAGCTACATAGAACGTTCGTTCTTCTACATAACCTATCCAATCAAGTTTGATAGTACAAGCTTTGTCTATCGTTCCTTTTGAGCCTTTAATTGCAGTACTTAATGATTTCTTCTCAATACTTCTAGTCGGTATTTTGTATAGGTGTACAAATTGAGAATTAATTAAGTCTCCTCCCTTTGTTTGGAGATCAATTAAAGCTAGTGCAGGGTGTTCGTTAGCTTTAACGAATACCTTGCTAAAATCTGGTACCTGTCTTGACAAGGGTCGTTCCTTGATTTTATCCTTGTTGTTTTTATCCTTGGTGGCTATCGCATAGCTAAATCTTGTGCGGCTGTACGCATAGGTACCTTATTTTTTCGTTTCCTACAGTCCTTGTAGGAGTGTCCAGGGTTCCAACACCATAGACATTTCTTGTCTCTAATTAATTGCATCTTCATCTTCTGATCCAATTTTTTTGTAATGGTGTCCCAATCTGAGTCCTTCGATTTTCTGTGTTGGGTTTGGTGTTGGGATTGCTGCTAGGATTAAATCCTGTTTTTTGTAGTTGATTCTGGTCCCTGATGGACCGTGACTCGATTTTCATTCCGAGGTGTTGTCATCGGATGTATTTGTTGTGGTGGTGGGGCAATATCCTTCTTGGAAGCTTCATATGACTCCGCTTGATGTACGAGCTGATCATATGACCATTCTTCTTTAATTAAAGGAATTAATGTAGCTGACATGTATGCGGCAGGTGATTAAGAAACTTTCTTCTTTTTACTTCCTGCGATATTGATTGTTTGCCATCCTTGTCAATCAATTTGATTTGCATTTCAGTAAGCCAGTTGGCAACTGTTTGATTCCCATGTGACGTCCGTCCTTGTATGGTGTGGCTGTCTCCCATCGTTTCCACAAAATGTCCTTACTAGTAGAGGGTATCAGAAAATCCTTAGTGCTAGTATGAAACTAAAGAATGTCGCATTCTTTCCTTTTTCTCTTAGGAATTGATTATAAGTAGTGAGCAGCTTCCTTCCATTCTGAATCCAACAATTTCCAAAGCTGAAGCGCCTTCCAAATCTATTCTTTGATAACAAACCAACGTTGCATTGCTGTGGCCCAAGAGTCAAAATATTGTGAGTCTTGCCATTTTTTGTCTTCTCCTCTTATTTTTTCTGGTAGATCAATCTTTATTCCTTTTAAAGCATTTGTTGCTTTATAGTTACCCGTTGTAACCATTCCTGTTGTAGATTCCATTGCTGGTGTTCAACTGATTTTCCTCGTTTGGGTTTCTTTTAAGAGTTTGACTTGCAACTGACGATGCCTTATCAGAGTCCGAGCTATCATCTCCGCTATCATCGGGTCTCGTCCTCCTCCTTGCGTTTTCTGCTTCTGTTGGTCTAGTCCTGTATCTAGATCATCATCGTCTTCTGGTAATTCTATATCTTCTGGTGGTTGGTCTTTATCATCTGGTTCTTTGGCTGACCCAGTCCTCCTTTCTGGTGTCTCAGGTCTCGACCTTTGCCTTTCGATTGATCTTTTGGTGTTCTCAGGAACGCTCCTGGAAGTTCTTTGCTAGGATTGAAAAAATCCTCCCGGTATGTGCTGATTCTTCTAGATGAGTGCCACTCATCATGAATGCCATTATTTCTTCCAGTTATTTATTACCCAATTCGGTTTCCTTAAAGTGGAACAACAGGTTTCTTTAATTCCTTACTTAAAAATGCTTCATTTCTAAATCCTTTTCTTTGAATGGGTAAGGTGTTAGCCATAAATAGTGTTTTACTATGGCTTCCATTAAGAGTCGAGTATCATCAGGATGATACTGTTGGGCATGTCCATTGAGCGAGTATATTTCAAAATCTCCTCAATTGTTGGAAAATGTCTATCCCAAAATTCTTCTGGTGCGAGAGGTAAGCCATACTAAAATATAGTTTGGTTCCTGCTCCACCTGGTTCTCCTATTTCTATATCCATAGCAGATTTATTTCCCCTTCTGTATTAGGAACTACAAATCTGGTCTTTCTGGGAGTTTCTTCTACTAATTTCTTAATATCTTCGGGTAACATAGTTAACCATCTCGACCTCTTAGTTTCTTACTAAGTTCAGATGCCATTATGTCTGATTTCGTCATCTGTCCGCAACCAAATGCAGCTGGTTATGCGATATGATCGTCGAGTTACTTTTCTTCTTTGGCACTTTCTGTGCTGATGGTGTGGTGGCTGATGATCCTTATGATCTCCGTTGACTGACGGTTCTGTTGGCTCAGTGGCTCATGAGGCTGGTGAGGCTGGATGTCAGGATCCTGATGTTTCTTATGGTCCTGGTTTTTCTTCGTCTACTGGTCTAGAATCTAGTTCTAGTTCTTCCGGCAAGAGTGTCACGTTTTCTGATTGGTGTGTTGAGGTAGACGTTGGGGGCGCAGAGGTATTGGTAGAGATGTCTGGGCCTAAGGAAGGTTCTGATGGAGGTAATTCTTTTCTGGAGGAAATGGCTGCAGTGGAGGCAGCGAGATTTGAGCCTTGGGATTGTGACACTTGGTTGTTTAGACCAATTATTCCTGGGACCTGGGGGGCCGGTTTTTCAATGGTGTACTGGATTTACAGGTACAGATGTAATGGCGGTTGCCAGGAGTGCAAGATAAGTTGTGATCTTATTGGGAAAAGTGTTGTGAACGAGGGTGGATTGTTTAATGTGGGATACCACTGCCCGTTAGAGCTCTGCTTAGCTTACTTCTAAGTCTTTTGTTGATGTACTGCAGTTGAGAGTCTGATATCTCGTTGTTGGATTTTTTTATTGGCTAGCTAGTTGAATATCGATATGATTTTATATGTGCACTTAGGTGTCGAATTTATACACTTGCGTGAGTGTAATAAAGTATCTGAAGGTTGATCAGGCCTTAGATTTAAGAGTAAAGATTAGGTAAGTAAGTTAAAAAAAATGTAATGAATGGTATAGACAGTATTCATTCGTACCATTTATACAATCTATATCCGTAGGCACGGACGTTTGTGTATTTCGGTTCTGCTGAGGTAAGACCTCAGAAGGGTAGGAGATTACTATGTGGGACATTCCCGGAGGGAACAGTAATTAACTGGTGTAATCTATCTTATATGATTTGTGCTATCTAAGCTATATGATCTTGATCTGATCGGAATATAGGCTTGCTTGCTCTGTATGCTTGCTTGGTTGCTTCTTGTTTTCTGTGGATTCCAGAGGGAATCCAGCGGCCTATTTATACTTGTCTGAGATCTGATGACTAAGGAAATAAATACAATAAAGGGTGGCACACCAGAAGGTGGTGCGCTGTACAAAAGGAGTCATGTGGCCATAGTAATGAGTCACATGCCTTAAACGATGGTCATGTGGCCATAGTAATAAGTCACACGCCGTAAACAGAGGTCACATGGCCATAATGAGGGTGTCTTCATATGGCAAGTGCCATGGAACTTCCCATGTCAAATTCCGTGTGCTATAGATGCTTATAAAGCAATAGGAGGTGGTAGAAGGCTAGTCCTTCAACCGAAAGGTTTAGTTACATAACATAGTAGTAATATAGGAAATACAAAAGTATATAATCAATTATATAAGCAATGAAACAACGTTCTCCATTACATTATAGCCACTTTGAATACAATATCATACCTTTCGGCTTAACCAATGCCCTGGCCTTTTTCCCACACTTTATTAATAACACCCTATGAGACTTCTTGGATGTATTCTGCATAGCTTACCTCGACGATATCTTGATTTATTCAGATACTGTCACAGAATATAAGATTCATGTCTGGCAAGTATTAGAAAAGCTAGAGCAAGCCAGATTGTTCCTTAAGCCTAAGAAATATGAGTTTCATGTGCAGGAGGTCAAGTAACTAGAGTTAATTATCACTACACAAGGCATCTGGATAGATCCTGCTAAGGTTACTGCAATCCAGGAGTGGAAAACCCTGTCCAACTTGAAGGACATGTAAGCCTTCCTAGGGTTTGCCAA
>WHUX01000347.1:0-40446 GCA_015179025.1 Terfezia claveryi | reverse complement strand
TCTTCTGCGTTACTAATATTTTCCCAATTATCCGGTTCACTATAATCTGTAACTGATTCGCAGCTGACCTGAGTATATGCTGATCTTATACTATTCGCTATAGTTCTAGATCCTTTCCATACACTTAGCTGGAATCGAAGAATGTTTTCCGGTTGGATAGTAACTGGTTCCTGATGGGCAGGAATTATTGCTCGCACTTTGCTAAGAGCGGGTTCTCCTAGTATCATGTCCCATCCAGTCAAGTGAGCTACATAGAATGTTCGTTCTTCTACATAACCTATCCAATCAAGTTTGATAGTACAAGCTTTGTCTATCGTTCCTTTTGAGCCTTTAATTGCAGTACTTAATGATTTCTTCTTGATACTTCTAGTTGGTATTTTGTATAGGTGTACAAATTGAGAATTGATTAAGTTTCCTCCCTTCGTTTGGAGATTAATTAAAGCTAGTGCGGGGTGTTCGTTAGCTTTAACGAATACCTTGCTAAAATCTGGTACCTGTCTTAATAAGGGTCGTTCCTTGATTTTATCCTTGTTGTTTTTATCCTTAGTGGCTATCGGCAAAGCTAAATCTTATGCGGCTGTACGCATAGGTACTTTATTTTTTCTTTTCCTACATTCCTTATAGGAGTGTCCAGGGTTCCAACACCATAGACATTTCTTGTCTTTAATTAATTGTATCTTCATCTTCTGATCCAATTTTTTTGTGATGGTGTCCCAATCTGAGTCCTTCTGATTTTCTATGTTGGGTTTGGTGTTGGAATTGCTACTAGGATTAAATCCTGTTTTTTGTTGTTGATTCTGGTCCCTGCGTGGACCGTAACTTCGATTTTCATTCCGAAAGTGTTGTCATCGGGATGTATTTGTTGTGGGTGGTGGGGCAATATCCTTTTTGGAAGCTTCATATGACTCCGCTTGATGTACGAGCTGATCATATGACTATTCTTCTTTGATTAAAGGAATTAATGTAGCTGACATATATGGTGGCAGGTGATTAAGAAACTTTCTTCTTTTTACTTCCTGCGATATTGATTGTTTGCCATCCTTGTCAATCAATTTGATTTGCATTTCAGTAAGCCAGTTGGCAAACTGTTTGATTCCCATATGACATCCGTCCTTGTATGGTGTGGCTGTCTCACATCGTTTCCACAAAATGTCCTTACTAGTAGAGGGTATCAGAAAATCCCTTAGCACTAGTATGAAACTAAAGAATGTCGCATTCTTTCCTTTTTCTCTTAGGAATTGATTATAAGTAGTAAGTACGCTTCCTTTCATTCTGAATCCAACAATTTCCAAAGCTGAAGCGCCTTCCAAATCTATTCTTTTGATAACAAACCAACGTTGCATTGCTGTGGCCCAAGAGTCAAAATATTGTGAGTCTTGCCATTTTTTGTCTTCTCCTCTTAATTTTTCTAGCATATCAATCTTTATTCCTTTTAAAGCATTCGTTGCTTTATGGTTACCCATTGTAACTATTCCTGTTGTAGATTCCTATTGCTGGTGTTCAACTGATTTTCCTCGTTTGGGTTTTCTTTTAAGAGTTTGACTTACAACTGATGATGTCTTATCAGAGTCCGAGCTATTATCTCTGCTATCATCGGGGTCTCGTCCTCCTCCTTGTGTTTACTGCTTTTGTTGGTCTAGTCCTGTATCTAGATTATTATTGTCTTCTGGTAATTCTATATCTTCTGGTGGTTGGTCTTTATCGTCTGGTTCTTTGGCTGACCCAGTCCTCCTTTCTAGTGTCTCAGGTGCTCGACCTTTGCCTTTCGATTGATCTTTTGGTGTTCTCAGGAATGCTCCTGGAAGTTCTTTGCTAGGATTGAAAAAATCCTCCGTGGTATATACTGATTCTTCTAGATGAGTGCCGCTCATCATGAATGCCATTATTTCTTCCCAGTTATTTATTACCCAATTTGGTTTCCTTAAAAGTGGTACAACAGGTTTCCTTAATTCTTTACTTAAAAATGCATTCATTTCTAAGTCTTCTTCTTTGAATGGGTAAGGTGTTAGCTATAAGTAGTGTTTTGCTACAGCTTCCATTAAGAGTCGAGTATCATCAGGATGATACTGTTGGGCATGTCCCATTGAGCGAGTATATTTCAAAATCTCCTCAATTGTTGGAAGATGTCTGTCCCAAAATTCTTCTGGTATGAGAGTTAAAGCCATACTAAAATATAGTTTGGTTCCTGCTCCACCTGGTTCTCCTATTTCTATATCGATAGGCAGATTTATTTCCCTTTCTGTATTAGGAATTATAAATCTGGTCTTTCTGGGAGTTTCTTCTACTAATTTCTTAATATCTTTGGGTAACATAGTTAACCGTCTCGACCTCTTAGTCTTCTTACTAAGTTCAGATGCCATTATATCTGATTTTGTCGTCTGTCCACAACCAAATGCAGCTGGTTATACGATACGATCGTAGAGTTACTTTTCTTTTTTGGCACCTTTCTGTAATGATGGTATGGTAGCTGATGATCCTTATGATCTCCATTCGACTGACGGTTCTGTTGGCTCGGTGGCTCACGAGGCTAGTGAGGCTGGATGTCAGGATCCTGATATTTCTTATGGTCCTGGTTTTTCTTCATCTACTGGTCTAGAATCTAGTTCTAGTTCTTCCGGCAAGAGTGTCACGTTTTCTGATTGGTGTGTTGAGGTAGACGTTGGGGGTGCAGAGGTATTGGTAGAGATGTCTGGGCCTAAGAAAGGTTCTGATAGAGGTAATTCTTTTCTGGAGAAAATGGCTGCAGTGGAGGCAGCGAGATTTGAGCCTTGGGATTGTGACGCTTGGTTGTTTAGACCAATTATTCCTGGGACCTGGTGGGCCAGTTTTACAATGGTGTACTGGATTTACAAGTACAAATATAATGGCGGTTGCCAGGAGTACAAGATGAGTTGTCGATCTTATTGGGAAAAGTATTGTGAATGAGGGTGGGATTGTTTAATATGGGATACCACTGCCCGTTAGAGCTCAGCTTAGCTTGCTTCTAAGTCTTTTGTTGATGTACTGCAGTTGAGAGTCTGATATCTCGTTTGTTGGATTTTGTTAGCTAGCTAGTTGAATAATGATATCAATTTTATATATGCACTTAGGTGTCGAATTGTATACACTTGCATGAGTGTAATAAAGGTATCCGAAGGTTGATCAGGCCTTGGATTTAAGAGTAAAGATTAGGTAAGTGAGTTAAAAAAAATGTAATGAATGGTACTAGACAGTATTCATTCGGTACCGTTTATACAATCTATATCCGTAGGCATGGACGTTTGTGTATTTCGGTTCTGCTGAGGTAAGACCTCAGAAGGGTAGGGAGATTACTATGTGGGACATTTCCAAAGGGAACAGTAATTAACTGGTGTAATCTATCTTATATGATTTGTGCTATCTAAGCTATATGATCTTGATCTGATCGGAATATAGGCTTGCTTGCTCTGAGTGCTTGCTTGGTTCTGTCTTATCTTTCTGTAGATTCCAGAAGGAATCCAGTGGCCTATTTATACTCATCTGAGATCTGATGACTAAGGAAATAAATACAATAAAGGGTGGCACACCAGAAGGTGGTGCGCTGTACAAAAAGGGTCATGTGGCCATAGTAATGAGTCACACGCCTTAAACAATGGTCATGTGGCCATAGTAATGAGTCACATGCCTTAAACAGAGGTCACGCAGCCATAATGAGGGTGTCTTCATATAGCAAGTGCCATGGAACTTCCCATGGCAAATTCCGCGTGCTATAGATGCTTATAAAGCAATAGGAGGTGGTAGAAGGCTAGTCCTTCAACCGAGAGCTTAGTTACATAACATAGTAGTAATATAGGAAATACAAAAGTATATAATCAATTATATAAGCAATGAAACAACGTTCTCCATTACAATAATGCCTCATAAAATATCTTTCTAGTAAGCTACCTCTTAGCAAGCTACTGTGCCAACTGAGTAGGTAAGCTGTAAACATAAGGCCTCTCAAATTGTAGCAACTGTAATTCAACTACAACCAATAGTTGAAACTGTAGCAGCATTCACAAATAATATCACATTGGATAATGAGGTTTGTATAAAGAAGGTAATATTTTAGTTAGATTGTAAGCTAATTCTGACATAGAATAGTAGAAGTAATTCTGAATCAGAAGTGGAAACTTTCGTTGACACTGTTGTGCTCACGCCAGGTATTGGAAGAGAAACACAATCCTTTTCAGCTATTCCCGACATTTTATAACCTTTTGCAAGTACTGCATAAAAGATTGTGACTAACTATACATATTATTGGAAACCTCTGCTAATACTGGGCGAATTACTCCTGCTTATATAGTATGCCTGAGATAAGGTACAAACGGGGCCTCACTAGATAGAACGAGTAAGAGTGGTTAATACATTTGTATGATATCCAATCCGATTTGGGGCATTGGATTGCTAATTCGAAACAGCTCAAAAGTATTCATTCTTGAACAAGAGCATATCTAATATATAAATATCAGGCAAGTATTACGAGGGTGTATGGTATTAGCTAGTTACCAAAGGAATGTATAAAGACAAAGGTTGAGTACTTGCTAGATGGAGATTGATTTGTCTGCAGGCAAAGTAGTTGGAATATAAGTTGGTCAGATGGCAAACACTACCAGTCCAATATCTGATGCTAATATTGATGTCCAAAAAGAAGTTTAGGGGATGGTTCCATGTAAAGGAGATTATTAATATATCAATGGTAATTCCAAGGCCCAAAAATGAAGGGGAATAGGGACTTGGACTTTCTAGATAGAATCAATAGTATCTTCATATGCTTTGTGGCCTCAGTAATGCATCACAGTTTAAAAGCATGAAAGATAGGAGATTGTAATCCAGTTATGCAGGAGTTCAAATACAAAACCACCTAGTGTAAGTTGAGAATAACCAATAAAGAGCAACAAATGGATGCACAATGTTAGATAAGAGACTAATGCAAAACAGGCACATATGAGAGGCTGATGAATATATGTGAGATTTATCCAAAAGTAATAAAGGACCTTATGGTGAATAACATTAAGGCTGACTTAGTATATCAGATTGCAGCTCAGGTAAGGATGGTGGAAGTAGAACCAGTTAATGCACCACAAGTCAAAGATGAAGTACAATATGAGGTGGAATTAAGAAAGGAGCTAGAGCACTTATATGAAAGATTAGAGGTGCCAGCGGAGAAGCACTGTTGTGAAGGGAGTCTACTGAGAGATTCATTAGTAGAATTGGCTGGACTATTAAACCTGGAGGTTGATGATGTACTAATAAGAATAGGGGATATAGATGAAGAGGATACAGAAAGTGACTGAAGAAGTTGGATGTTTGAGGGAATGGGCTTTTCTATATCAGTTTCAAGGCTATTCTCTCTATGAGGTTATATTATCTCATTAGCTGTATTTCTTTTACTTGCATGTGATCATATGTTTCTTTTTCATAAACATGTTCACTGGAAGCTGGGTTGGGGAAAGTTGGTAGATGTAATTTGGTGGGAGGAAAGAGTATGCATTATATTGAATTTCATTTCTTGGCGTAGGAGGTCATAAGAAACTTCTGCTATGAATGAGGTTTTTTTTTGTTTATAAAAGATATGTTTGGTAATTAGCAAATAGAATGCAGATTAAAAGGAGAACATTTGCATATACAGAGAGTATAATAGTCAAGTAAAGAATATAATGAGTAGGAATAAAAACATTTGAAGAGCAATTATTGGATAGGGCAAGTTATGAACACAAGGTGTCAGATTAAAAATATCTGAAGAGCTATTATAGGATGAGGAAATTAGAAATGTGAGGGTTTGGCTAAGAAATATCAGAAAGATGAATATAGGATGGAGAAGATAGAAATATGAGGTGTTAGATCAGGAACATCTGAAGAGCTATTGTAGGATAGAGAAGTTAAGGACGTGGGGCAAAGGCAAAGAAGGCTGAAAAGAGGATTGGGAGATGGCTACCATGATTGCTTAATGAGCAGTCTAAATACTTAAGCAGTACCTCTGCATCTACTGTCACAATAGACAAGGTTATTGGAAACGATAGCTACTCTTAGCCAAGTTTGCCTATAATACTACTACCCACTCTATTGATAAGTACTCCCTTTACCGAAGTTTGTACTGCTTTGACCCTTGCACCATTCACCTTTTAAATAACTACAAATTCTCCTCTCTCACTATAGAAGAATGGCTAGACTGAATAACAATAGTACACAACCAAATTCATAATACCCTTAGGCAAATCAACCATAAAAGAAGTACTATGTACCTCAAAAAGGCATGTAGGTTTGCTATTAATGACTGGGTATTGGTTGACCACCAGAACCTGCAGATATGAGCCAAAAACAACCATTCCCTAACTAGTAAGTAGATTGGGCCCTACAAGGTCATTAAAGCTGTTAGTTCATATGTATATAGGCTTGAAGTTTCATAAGACACATGATGGCATAACATTGTTCATATCACCCTTGTTAGGGACAAGCTGGGTGATCAAGGCAATGTTGTCGGAATATAGGTATTTGGAGGATTATTAGTGAAGTAAAGGCAAGATCACATAACTTGGGCCTAACTGCACATACAGGTATAAGTTGAACTTAGAATTGGTCTTCAAACTTAGAACTTAGAATATTGCTCAGAGAGGCAAAAGCTATATACAGGATATGCATATATATGTTCTGGTCCGTTCCGGGATTCGGTCCATACCGGTATGGACTGGATATCGCAACGGACCAGGCCGTTACGGTATGGCTGGATATCGCAACAGACTAGGCCGTTACGGGATTAAATTGTTCAATGTCACGGATAGCAACAAGGATTGCGGCCACAGCGGCCACAGCGACATTAAAATTACTAAATAGGGACATATCCGATATGAAGGTAATTTTGTAGCAACATTTGGTCAAAGAACATCGGAGATAACATAAAATGACCTATCGTAGAAAATACTCAGTAGAGGTATACCCGAAATGAAGGTTATTATGTAGAGAAACATTAGGTCAAAGAACAAGAGGATATAGCCCTCACAATAGTAGCCTTTAAAGATCACGATGCCACAGAGTTTTAACTATTGCTTTGCTTGATCACACTCTTACCGTCTCTACAATATCACACTCTTACCGGCCTCTACAATATTATACTCTTACCGGTCTCTATAATATCACACTCTTACCGGTCTCTACAATATCACACTCTTACCAATCTCTACCAATGTCTATCACTCAAGATCATACTGAGACTGATCTCAACCAGTTTCATCCTCTAGGGTCCACTCCATCTCCAAGTGCTATTGAAGCATTTTCTGGTACTGCTTGCACCAACTTTGAAGAGTATTTGTATACAACAAGTAACAAATCTCGCTTGACTTTTGAGAAGTAATAACCCTGAAATTATCTAGTATAATAGTGACTAATAAATGCTATCTAGGTATCGCAAAATTAAGGCATACCTTCGAGATCCAAATCTAAAGGCTGCTAAAGGCAATACAACAGAAATTAAGCTACGATCAAAGGCACTCAAGGAATATGAGCTACGAAATAATGCTTTATATTTTATTGCTGGGAAAAATAATTAAGGAGTAGTCTTAGAGCATGATGTATTTGACGTTATTGCACATACTCATGATGCATTAATGCATGCAGGCAAGAACAAAACCTATGCAACTATTAGCGAGAAGTACCATGGAATTAATCGTAAGGAGGTATAGTTAAGTCTGAATCTACTTAGTATATATTAATATTAATTTTTGGTATAGGTTATGGAACTGTTATAGCATTGTCAACTATGTGCACGTAATAAACCAAGTCAAAGTCGTGGTCCACTACAACCAATCATTGTTAATAATCTTTGGGAACGAGTACAAATTGATCTAATCGATATGCGAGCTGATCCAGATGGGGAATACCAATAGATTTTACATATTCGCGATCATTTTAGTAAATTTTCTAGTGCTTATCCTTTAAAGTCTAAGGAAAGTACTGAAGTTGCTAATATCCTCCTCATGTGGATTAGACAATTTGGTCCACCAAAAATTCTTCAATGCGACAATGGTAATGAGTTTAAAGGTGAAGTACTTGTTATTATAGAATATTATGGAATTTCTTTAATACGAGGATGTCCACGCCATCCTCAAACACAAGGATTGATAGAACAAGCAAATGCTGTTCTAAAGCAGAAGATTCGAATGGCCAAAGCTAAATCAGGTGACAATCGATGGGTACAGATTTTACCTATTGTAATTTTAGCAATGAATCAACAAGTAAGTAATTATTTCTAATACTCAGGCTAGTCTTATAATAATGAAACTAATAATATTAGATTCACTCGACAACTGGATATAGTCTATATGAAGTTGTATTTAAACAAAAAGTACATCATCTTCCAGGTCGTTTATCTCCAATCCTAGATGCAAATGATGAGGAAGTAGAGAATAATGATAAGGAAGTAGAGGATGAGGATAATAAAGAGGAGGAGGAGGATGAAGAGGAGGGGGAGGAGGAGGAGGAAGAGGAAGAAGATGATGAGGAAGAGGATGAGCAAGAGGAGGATAATGAGGAGAATGAGGAGGAGGAGGATGACGAAGAAAACAGTTTGATTGAACCTTCGAGTCAATCTACTTCTGTTCAACTTGAACTTCCCACTGGCAGTACCGACATTATGCTAGCAAAAGTCCGCAAACGTACTGCAACAGCTTGGAAGAAAATGGCAAATCGATATATTCAACAGCACAAAATAGATACCTTTATAATAGGTGATCTCGTCAGCTTACGAATTCCTGGTATTGATCGAGCTTCTACCGACTATCGCCAAATTTTTTGTAGAGTTGTCTACAAGCCTCATCCTGACCAACATCAGCTATATAGTGAATATGGCCTGTTAGATCGATACTATCCCACTAGCGAATTGGAGCGACTTCCTTCCAGTATTAGACCAGCCTACCTTAAGTCTATTCCATTAGAATGGCAAAGTCAAAAACCAAAGTCGCTGCATGAAGTTGCACATCTTGCCTCTGCTGGATCTATAGTTCGCTGCAAATGCAAAGGCCTATATTCTGACCATCGCTGCCAATGCAAAAAAGAAGGACGTTCATGTACTGCCCATTGTCATACTGGATCAGGGCCGCACCCATGTACGAATTCAATATAAGAGCTAGCAGGATGTTAAGCAAGCAGGGGATTGAGCAAGTGGGTATGAGGATTGAGCAAGTGGGGGATTGAGCAAGTAGGTATGGGGATTGAGCAAGTGGGGGATTGGGCAAGTAGAGAATTGAGCAAGCGGGAGATGGTAGAGCTTTTCTTATGTATATATTCTGGTCTGTTAATACAATACTCAGAGTAGAAGATTTCTTGTATTCCCTGAAAATACTAATCACCTAGAATCACCACTTCTATAGTGTGCGTGCCTCAGTCTGCGTCATGTAGCGTCTACTTCCATCATACTTCCTAGCATGAAACACACCAATATCTAGAGCTGGCAAAAGCATGAAAAAACTAATATACAGAGCCAGCGGAAGCATGAAAAACACCAATATATAGCGCCAGCGGAAGCATGCAAAACACCAGTATACATGCACTCATTGTAAATTTCCCTATTGTTTATTATGTACATAGATTATAGAAATAGATAATAGAAATAAATAATAGAAATAGATAATAGAAATGGATAATAGAAATAGATAATAGAAATAGATACAAACCTAAAGTTCACTGCTGCCATTGCCTATATGGTATGTAGGTTGGTTAGCATCTATAGCAAAGGTATAAGGAGTAAGGTACTTACTTTTATCACCCAAAAAGCCTAGCCCTAGCCAGTCACGATATATAAGAAAATAGGAAAATAAGAATACAAAGAAAAAAACCCTCCTCCTCCCTTCCTACCCCCTGCCCCACCTCCCCACCTCCCTCCCTACCCCCCCTACCCCACCTCCCCACCTCCCCCCCTACCCCACCTCCCCACCTCCCCCCTACCCCCCCTACCCCACCTCCCCACCTTCCCCTCTACCCCACCTCCCCCCCTACCCCCCTACCCCACCTCCCCCCCTACCCCCCTACCCCCTGCCCCACCTCCCCCTCCCGCCCCCAGTCACTCCCGCCGCCAGCCCTCCCCTCCTGCTACCAGCCCCCACTGCCAGCTCTCCCCGCCGCCAGCCCTCCCCTCCCCTCCCGCCGCCAGTCCCTCCCGCCGCCAGTCCCTCCCGCCGCCAGACCTTACCCCGCCGCCAGCCCCACCCCCCAGTCCCTCCCGCCACCAGTGCCCCCACCGTCAGTCCCTCCCACCGCCAGTCCCTCCTGCCGCCAGCCCTTGCCCCTGCCGCCAGCCCCTGCCGCCAGTCCCTCCCGCCGCCAGCCCTTGCCCCCGCCGCCAGCCCCTGCCCCCAGTCCCTCCCACCGCCAGCCCTTGCCCCCGCTGCCAGTCCCTCCCGCCACCAGCTCTTATACAATAACCCCCCCAAGCTCTCCCGCCACCAGCCCCCACTGCCAGCTCTCCCCACCGCCAGCCCTCCCCTCCCCTCCCACCGCCAGTCCCTCCCACTGCCAGTCCCTCCCACTGCCAGTCCTTCCCGCCGCCAGCCCTTGCCCCCGCCACCAGCCCCACCCCCCAGTCCCTCCCGCTGCCAGCGCCCCCACCGTCAGTCCCTCCCGCCGCCAGTCCCTCCCGCCGCCAGCCCTTGCCCCCGCCCCCAGTCCCTCCCGCCGCCAGCCCTTGCCCCCGCCGCCAGTCCCTCCCACCACCAGCTCTTATATAATAACCCCCCAAGCTCTCCCGCCACCAGCTCTCCTTACAATAACTCCCCCCCAAGCCCTCCCTCTACCAGCTCTCCCACAATAACTCCCCCCCAGAAAAAGAACCAACTCCACTTTTTTTTTTTTTTTTTTTTTTTTAATATTTTTTTTTTTTTCCATGATCCCTTCCAATTATCCTATTCATCAGCATCCGTTGTTGACCCACAATCAGGGTCAACCCACCCGTCAGCCCACCTAACTTTTTTCTTTTTTAACAAAGAAAATGGGTGACGAGGACGATAGGCTAGTAAGGGTAGTATTTGCACATTTTCTTCTTGAAAACGTGTCAATTGCTCATGGCAGTATTCCTCGACGCGTAGACGCATCAATTGGTCAGTGCAATACCGTAAAACGCGTTCCTCCTTAAACTCCGCCAGAACTTGTAGATCTATAGATCTTTGCAGCTTTGCATCAAGATCTATCCGACTATTAATAGTCGTCTGTCTGGCCGTAGTTATGGTAGTGGCCAAAGTTGCCGCCAACATGGTAAGGAAGATGATAATAAAGTAAAGCATATTGATAGAGGTGTTGTGTTTATGGGTGGATGTTATGGATGTTATTCTGTGGATGTATGCTATTCTAGCTATAGAATGTTGTACTATAGAAGATGTTGTGCAAGAGAGGATGTTGTGCTATAGGGGTATCCATCGAGAGGCCAGTGCCTGCCAACTATTGGTGTTGTTACTGCTTCTGGCTTAGTTGCTACTGCAATGCACGTGGAGCTTGTATTAGCGGTCCATGGGATATCATATATATAGAAATGATGGCTTTTCGGCCTCTATATATGCATGCAATTCATGCTTCCGCTGGCTCTAGATATTGGTGTTTTGGCTGGCGCTATATATTGGTGGTTTTCATGCTTTCGCTAGCTCTAGGTATTGGTGTTTTGATATAGCACCAGCGGAAGCATGCAAAACACCAATATCTAGAGCCAGCGGAAGCATGAATTGCATGCATATATAGAGGCCGAAAAGCCATCATTTCTATATATTTGTCTTCTCATTCGTTTCCATATATGGGTATTTCCTCCTTTGTGCTAGGTTTTGCCAATTGCAGGAGGAGCCCCAACCGACGCGGTGGGATGATTGTAGGTAAGACATGTAATCTGGTTTTAAGGCAGCACCAGTCGATCCGACTGTAATGGCTGGCGGCAAGACACGGCAAGTCCCTATTTCCAAGGTGTGCCCAGCTGGGACTTAGAGCTTTTCTCCTGTTTATTCCTTCCAAATAATTTTGCTCGCTCAATTCTACCCTGGTTTGCTCGCTCATTTTCTCGCTCATTTGCTCGCTCATTTTCTCACTCATTTTCTCGCTCATTTGCTTGCTCATTTTCTCACTGATTTGCTTGCTCGATTCTAGGTTGATTTGCTCACTCGATGGTATGCTGATTTGCTGCTCGATTCTAGGCTGATTTGCTCGCTCGATTATATGCTGATTTGCTCACTCGATTATTGGCAACGAAGTTGCCAATTTCAATTGGTACGAAGTTGTTATTTATTTTCTCCCGCATTGTACCGGCAATCGAATATCCCGGCTGACATATAGGGCAAGGGAATATCCAGGCTGATATCCAGCGTGAGCGAATATTCAGGTTGGCATATGGAGCGAGTGAATATCCAGCGAGATATAGGGGGAATATTCAGGCTGATATCCAGTGCGAGCGAATATTCAGGTTGGCATATGGAGCGAGCGAATATCTAGCGAGATATAGGGGAATATCCAGGCTCACCGGAGGCGGTTATCCAGGCTGATATCTAGAGTAAGCAAATATCCAAGCTGACATATAGGGCAAGCGAATATCCAGGCTGACATATAGGGCGAGCGAATATCCAGGCTGACATATTAGGCGAGCGAATATTCAGGCTGACATATAGAGCGAGCAAATATCCAGGCTGATATCTAGGTCGAGCAAATATATAGGCTGATATCCAGGGTGAGCAAATATCCAGGCTGATATGTAGAGCGAGCGAATATCCAGGCTAACATGTAGAGCGAGCGAATATCCAGGCTAACATATAGAGTGAGCGAATATTCAGGCTGGCATATGGAGCGAGCGAATATCCAGGCTAACATATAGAGTGAGCGAATATTCAGGCTGGCATATGGAGCGAGCGAATATCCAGGCTAATATCTAGGGCGAGCGAATATGCAGGCTGATATCCAGGGCGAGCGAATATCTAGGCTGGCATATAGAGCGAGCAAATATCCAGGCTGGCATATAGAGCGAGCAAATATCCAGGCTGATATAGGGGGCGAGCAAATATCCAGGCTGATATATAGGGCAAGCAAATATCCAGGCTGATATATAGGGCAAGCGAATATCCAGGCTGACATATAGGGCGAGCGAATATCCAGGCTGACATATTAGGCGAGCGAATATTCAGGCTGATATATAGAGCGAGCAAATATCCAGGCTGATATCTAGGTCGAGCAAATATATAGGCTGATATCCAGGGCGAGCGAATATCTAGGCTGACATATAGAGCGAGCGAATATCCAGGCTAACATATAGAGCGAGCGAATATCCAGGCTAACATGTAGAGCGAGCGAATATCCAGGCTAACATATAGAGCGAGCGAATATGCAGGCTGATATCCAGGGCAAGCGAATATCCAGGCTGATATCCAGCGCGAGCGAATATTCAGGTTGGCTTATAGAGCGAGTGAATATCCAGCGAGATATAGGGGGAATATCCAGGCTGATATCCAGCGCGAGCGAATATTCAGGTTGGCATATGGAGCGAGCGAATATCCAGCGAGATATAGGGGGAATATCCAGGCTCACCGGAGGGGGTTATCTAAGCTAATATCTAGGGCCAGCAAATATCCAGGCTGATATCTGGGGTGAGCAAATATCTAGGCTGATATATGGGGCAAGCAAATATCCAGGCTGATATATGGGGTGAGCGAATATCCAGGCAGGCATATTGAGCGAGCGAATATCCAGGCTAACATATAGAGCGAGTGAATATCCAGGCTAACATATAGAGCGAGTGAATATCCAGGCCGATATATAGAGCAAACGAATATCCAGGCTGGCATGTAGAATGAGCAAATATCCAAGCTGGCATATAGGGCGAGCAAATATCTCGGCTGGCATATAGAGCGAGCAAATATCCATGCTACTGTATGTTTCCTGTCGCTGTATGTTTCCTGTCTCTATGCACTGTATGTTTCCTATCTCTATGCGCCTGTCTCTACAATTGAATTGGCAAGTAGAAAAAGTAACGAGTTTTAGCAGAATATAGCACTATAGTGTTTGAAACTGACAGTAGGCATAGCGCAGTGGTAAGTTCTTTACTTTACGGTTTATGTTTATTTATTGAGGGCCCGAGTTTGATTCCCAGTAGAGGCAAGAAGTTAATTGCCTTAATATCACTGTCGGCGGACCGGGAGCAGGGTTGTCGGGTATCCATTCCTTAATGCTCCAGTTCACTATATCTCCACCAAACCACAAGTCTACAACGAGGGCGACCTAAGAAGTAGTGTGATGGCGCTCGGAGTATAGTCAACTGGGGTAACTCGTTTTGCCTTTTGACATAAGATTCTAGACTGATTTCCTCGCTCGATTGTATGCCAGTGGTGATTTCCTTGCTCAATTCTCTGCTGATTTCCTCTCTCAATTCTAGACTGATTTGCTTGCTCAATTCTACGCTGGTTTGCTCGCTCATTTTCTCGCTGATATGCTCACTCGATTGTAGGCTGATTTCCTCGCTCGATTCGGTGATATCCTTGCTCAATTCTCTGCTGATTTCCTCGCTCAATTCTAGGCTGATTTCCTCGCTCGATTCTAGGCTGATTTGCTTGCTCGATTCTAGGCTGATTTGCTCACTCGATTCTAGGCTAATTTGCTAGGCTGATTTGCTTCCTCAATTCTAGTGGATATCCAGGCTAATATGGACAGTGAATTGCAGGCTCATATGGACGGCGAATCTAGGATTCTAGGGACGCGGATGTGAAGGCTGGTACAGATGGGGGTTTTGGGCACAGCGTGTTAGATAGCCTTATTAGATAATCGTGAGAATAAAATGGATTATTTCAAAATGCATATAATGCAGGTGAACTACAAGAACAAGCGCGGCTATGCTGGGAGACCATTTGTGTTGGAGTTTGGAATGGGATGGTGACTGCGTAGAGGGTAGAGGTTAAGGTAGACATGAATCTAAGAATATAGCATCAAATGATTTATATTGGTTAGGCCAAATGCGTAAGGAAATATAAGAAGATATGAATATTTATGCCATCCCGGAACGGCCTGGGTAATCTCGCAATCTCGCAACGGCCCGGTCTATACCGGTATGGGGGGCCATACCAGTATGGCCCGAGCAATCCTGGAACGGCCCGATCCATACCGGTATGGCCTGTAATCCCGGAACGGACCAGAACATATATATAGGAAAGCAGGGTTGACTTCAAACTACCCACTGTCAGATGAATACTAGCCTGGCCTGCATAATCTCAGCTGTAACAGTACTTCCCCTTTCCTAGAAGTCGTCCTGACTGACTAACTTCTATAGTAATTCACATATCCTACAACAGAAAGGTAATGGAAATGAGAAGAGAATATATGCATGAGATCTGATATCAGAGGCCACACACTTTAATATACCAATCTCTTTATCTACACTACTCTATCTATATAGTTGATCAGGCCATATTAGTTAGTGTTGTAGTAGAGTATTAGTATTAGCCCTCAAAGAAGTAGGTTCCTTACTTGAGCCTTAACATTACTCTCTATTTTAAGGCAGCTGACTTTAGCTGAATACAAGTCCTTCTGACCATGAATAAGACAAGTATTAATAATGACTCAAGTAACTACAGTAGCTGGTATAATATCATTCTTAGTAAGATACCTCTATCCCTACAGTATGGGGTACCATAAGACTAGTATACATACACATGCATACTATGGCCATTAAAAACCAAACCTCTTACCAAAAAATCCACAAGGAAAAGGCAACAAGTAGGAAGGTAAAAGGTACCATGTCTTCATCTATTAATTGACTTGATATATATTCTAGAGCTTGTTTAGCTTATATTATAGAGGATGAGCTTGTCTAGGTCATATTATTAGAGGTGAGCTCATCTAGCTCATATCGCCGGGAGTGAGCTTATCTAGCTCATATTATTAGAGGTGAGCTCATCTAGCTCATATCACTGGAGGTGAGCTCGTCTAGCTCATATCACTAGGAATGAGTTTGTTTAGCTTATTTCACTTATGCCAAGGTTGGAGAGCTTATTTTAGCTCATTTGGAGGTTACTCAACCTCAGGTTTGCTGAGTCTTTGAGCTTGTTCTAGGTCTCGTGGACTCATTTGGGGCCTTTAGCACTCATAGTGCTAGCTTTAGTCTTTTCTCAAGGTGAGGGTCTTTGAGCTTTTAGAGCTTGAACGAAGTCTTTAAGCTCGATAGCTTAGAAAAATTTTATTGGCATTTTGTCGCTCAAGACAGAGGCCCTGAGTTGTAGTACTCTTATTCAGCCCATACTAGGCTTCCCATACTGACATCTGGTAGCTGTCTGGTATAGATATCCACCCTAGTACTACTCCTTATTTTCAATCATGCATCCCAACTGATAACTCCCCCCTCTGCAATCCTTCTAGTGGAGAGAAAAAAATAGCCTCATTTTAGGAGGTTTGTTTACTTAGGGGCTTTGCTTGCTCAGGGGCTTTACTTGCTTGGAGGTTTTAAGCTTTGCTTGCTCAAGGGTCATAAACTTGCTCACTTGGAGGTATTGAACTTTACTCGCTTATAGGTATTGCTTGCTGGGGGGCTTATGAGCTCGCTCACTCATTGGAGGGCTTATAAGCTTACTTGCTTATTAGAGGGCTTATATACTCACTTGCTCATTGGGGGGCTTATTAGCTCACTCGCTCATCAAGGGGCTTATATACTCGCTCACTCATTGGGGGGCTTATAAGCTCCCTAGCTTATCGAGAGGCTTATAAGCTCACTGGAGTGCTTATGAGCTCACTCATCTAGGGGCTTATAAGCTCGCTTTGATATCTAGAATATTAAGAATCTCAATATAGGATTAGTATATTAGCTAAAACAAGCTAATAAGCAAATAGGAGGAGGAATTAATTATTTCTAATATTGGTCATATTAGTAGATAATCCAGTGATATTTCTTTGGCTATTTTTAAGCTGTCTGATAGTATATAGGTAAGGAGGGGTAATTAGACTTAATGCAAGTGAAGATTAGACTTAGTGCAAATGAAGTCTGAAGTGAAGTTTGCTTTTAGAGTGCTCTAAAAGGGGTTCTGACAAGTATAGAGATAGGAGAAGCAAATAGAGCAATATCATCGATCCTGGAGATTAGAAGCAATGTAATATTAGGGGCAAGCTGAGTAATTAAGGCAATGTTGTCAGAATACAGGTATTTGGAGGGTTATTAGTGAAGTAAAGGCAAGATCATATAACTCGAGCCTAACTGCACATATGAGTATGAGTTGAACTTAGAATTAGTCTTCAAACTTAGAACTTAGAATATTGCTTAGAGAGGCAAAAGCTAGATACAGGATATATGTATATATATAGGAAAGCAGGGTTGACTTCAGTACTGTCAAATGAATGCCAGCCTGGCCTGCATAATTTTAGCTGTAACAATCCTCCTGAAGCCATTCAGATGAGAAGATGAGCCACAAGATATAGATGAAGATGAACTAGATATCTTTAAAGTCGAATCCATCATGGACTCCTGCAAGAATAAGGGAGTAGTCAAGTATAAGGTATATTAGGAAGGATATATAGAGTTTGAAGGCACTTAGGAGACCTTAGACAAGTTGGATAACTGTCTAAAGAAGCTCAAAGAGTATCGAGAGAAGTTCCCCAATAAGCTATATAATAAAAGAGACATCTGAGGTTTGGACTTACATCCAGTGTTTTATAGATGAAGACATAGTACCTTTTACTCTCCTACTTATCATTTTTTCCCTGTAGGTTTTTTAGCAAGAAGTTTGGTTTTTTATAGCCATGGCATATATATATAGGCAAACTAGTCTTATGGTACTCTTAAATAGGATAGAGGTATTGGTCGAGATAGTCAGTACCTATACTATTAGAGTTACATAAGTTATTACTAATACTTGTCTTCTCCAGGGTTGGAAAGACTTGTATTCAACTGAGGACAGCTGCTTCGAAATGGAGAGTAATATTATAGCTAAGATAAGAAACCTACCCTCTTTAGGAAATATCCTAATACCTAGTTATGGCTGCTAACTGATATGGCCTGATCAACTATATAGATGCGGGTAATGTGTCTGAGATAGACAGGTATTAGCTCAAGGAAGCATATGACCTCTAAATACATTCTCATATATATACTCTCTTCTATAGATATCCATTAAGTTCTTATATTTGTTATTTATATATTGTTATTCATTGTATTCAAGTTCAGCTTATATATGTCAGCCTGACTGTAATATATTGTAGTTCGGGCTGCCTAATCAATATATATTAGACTAAAAGGTTCCTAAACAGGAAGCATCTTCCTATTTAAGGCAACTATCTAATATCAGTGCTACTAAACCATTATAGGAAGTGTCATCAGATCTGATAATGAGTTATCAGATCAATATTTCTATATAAGCTACCACTTTTATATAGTTAATACAATAAGACCCAAGCGGTATTCTAAGTCTATATATAGCTTTACTTATATTGAGTCTGCTTTATACTCAAGTTGTTACTGCATTTATACTTGTACTTATCACCGATAACCTCTTTATACCTTTGCCACTAACTTGTATATTCATAGTTATAGCCTGCCTATAATAGATTCAAGGTTTAATACTATTCTCATAGTGGTGGACTAGTTGACCAACATAAGGTATATTATATCTTGCTAGGATACCTGCTCTGCCTTGGAATTATCTAGCCTCTATTTTAATAATGTATTCTATTACTATAGCCTCCTAGAATCAATTGTCTCTAACTATTGTTTTGTAGAATACCTTCCAACTTTTGGAAGGTATTCTACAAAACCTTGGAAATCAAAGTATATTTATCTATTATATACTACCCTTAAACAGACAGCCAATTCAAGCAAATGAATGCTGTTATAGAATAGTAGCTGTGGGCCTATGTTAACTATCAGTAAAACAACTAGGTTTCATTACTAGCAACCTATAAATTTGCTATTAATAACTAGTTCTTAGAATCCTCAAAAACCTCTCTCTTCCTAGCTAATTATAGCTGGCACCTCTAGTTCGTAGATGCTCTAGTACTACTACAGAAAGCCTATTCCTCAGCCAAGAAGTTTACAAATAGAATCACTGAACTCTACCATACCCTAAAGGCTAAGCTAGGATATGCCTAGGCTAGGCAAGTAGGGTATACTAATAGATTATAGTTGCTAGGCCCAAGGTACTAGCTTGTAGACAAAGTATAGCTTTCTAGCAGACATTTTAGATAGAATAGCCCTCCTACAAGCTTAACCATAAGTTTCTAGGCCAGTTTAAAGTATTAGCAGCTATAGGTACTTATGCCTATTAGTTAAGGTTTTCTAGAGATATCAGGCACCACCTCATTATTCATATCTTAGAGATCAAACCTGCTACCAATGATCCCCTTTCAGGTCAAAAGTACCCTCCACTCCCTTTTGTAGTTATTGTAAGTAAAGAGGAGTAGAAGGTCAAAGAGGTATTGAACTCTAGGAAGTACTATGGGTGAGTTCAGTATAAGGCCAAGTAGTTAGGAGATAAGAAGGCTACCTAGTAACTTGTAGAAGACTTGGAAAATACATAGGACTTAGTTACCCTGTTCCACTAATAATACTCAAGGAAGTCTTACCCAGTTGAATGATGCCAAACCTTTTGTATCCTTATTGTTGTTTAAAGTTGGGGTTCTTATTCTTACCTTTATTGTTGTTTCTTATATTAATTTTACTAGTTGTCATACTCAGGTTTCCTAGTTGCTAGAGCTCTAGCCTAAAGGGAGGATAGTGTCACAACTATATACTGAGTTGTCCTTGTTATTACCTGTAATATAGGTGATGAATTATTGCTATTGTTGTCTTTATCATTACCTATAATTACAAGTAATAAGTTATTATTATTACTACCTTTAGCATTACCTGCAATGCAGATGATGAGTTATTACTATTATTGTCTTTATCATTATCTCTAATCACAGGTAATAGGTTATTATTATTGTTGCCCTTAGCATCACCTACAATGTAAGTGATAGGTTATTACTATTATTGTCTTTGTTATTACCTACAATTGCAAGTAATAGGTTATTATTACCTTACTTGGCTTCCGAGATAGGGATCTTAGGAAGTTTATTCCTTCTATTACCCTAACAAAATTATATATATATAGCTCCTATCTCTTATACTGTTATTAAATTCCTATCTAATATCTTATATCTTAATACAGATCTTGCCTCCTCCCCATACTAGTGCATCTCCCCTATACACCCTCTTACTTTATCTTGTCTCAGTATCTCTACTACCTATTTTACAAACCCCTAGCCTCTATCTTTTAAATATTCTACCTTCTATAACATTATCTATGACATCTGTAACAGGTATCTATATTAAGCCTACTTTCCCTAGTTATATATGTAGTACTCCTATATATATCTTACTTTATTCCTGTCCTTACTCTAGTATACCTCTTGATCACTTTGTCTCTAGAGCCTATATTACAGTTCTCTATTATTGCTTCTTTTGTATTAGAATTATTTTGAAAATCTTAATATTATCTATATTATTAATTCTTTTTACTAGATTACAATTTTCTTTTTATTAAAGTTTACTATTTAGAACCATTTGTTTTTTATATACATATAATAATAGAATAGGCCTAAACCTTCTCCATAAACTTATAAATATATTTTTCACTACTATAGATCCTAGTACTTTATAATATATATTCTACTATTTAATATATAGCATATATAAAATTATAAGGTTTTTAAGTAGAAGAATCTTAAAAAGAGTAGAGTATATATTTAAAGTAACTATAAAGTTATTTAGGTATTACTATAGTCTTAATATTATGGTCCTATTAAAAAATATTTCTTTAGAAATTATTATAATAAAAACCTTACTATAATAAACAACTTAAAATAATTTTTCAGTTTTCTACCTAAAGCTCCTTATTATACTATCTTATAGAAAAACTAAACTGAAGTAGAAATTTATTGATCTTAAAAATTAACTATATATAAAAATATCTAAATAAACTAGAATCTATTTAGAAGACTAAAAATTCTGAAGTTGCTTCTAGACTTTAGTAGTTGCTTGATAGTATTTTAAACTATCCTAGACTTGAAGAGCTATCTTAACTATATCAGAAACTTAAATTTGGTATAGAAAATAAGGGAAAGAGAGTATCGAAACAGAGGAACTTTAGAAAAATATAGCAAGATTATTAAGCTGTAAAATAGCTTCTAAAATAGTTAGTACTTTTGAAAGCATAGGTTCATCAACTACTAGAATTCCTGATATTACTTTGGTAATAGATTACTAAAGAATTCTAGCTTAAATAACTATACTTCCTATAAAAGTTTATACAACTAGACTATATGCTTTTACAGTTATTTTGCACTTATTGGCTACTATAATCATTTACTATAAATCCTAAAAATATTTATAATACTAACTAATTAACTTATAATCTATAGCTACTCCCAATAAATATTTAAATATCTATACTAGCTAGCAAATAAAAAAAAAACTCTTATAGACTCTCTACTTTCTTTATAAGTATGCTTTTTTCTTCAAAAAGAGATACTTTACTATAAACTACAAATTTACTTTATCAGATCTTAAGTTAAACTAGATAGTGGGGATCTGATTTTGGCTATTTGATATAGTTAAGTTCAACTATATTATTTAAAATTCAAACTGATCTATTCTATCTAGTATCTAATCTTTTTATAGATTGAAAGTACTTCCAATAGTATGCTATTATATAAATCTCAATCTGAGTCTACTAGAAATTAATTTATTAGTTTCTAGTATATAATAACATATAAATAGAAAATCATTTTATTCTTATTTTTCTTAAACTTAATAGCCAGGTTGGGCCTAATTACTATAGAGAATAATGTTTCCTAGACTAGAGAAGCTTCTTGTTAGACTCCTATATCCCAGAAGGTAGAGGACCCTCCTTTAAAGTACTATTTATATTATTGTGCCTATAAGAATTAAAGAGTATTAAGTCTTTTGGTATCAATAGTATATAGACTTTTGCATTCTAGTAGCTCTTTAAATACCTCAACAGCTTTTATTGGCATTTCTCCAAGTTGAGGTATCCACAGGTCAATATTATTTTCACAAGCCCAGAAAACAAAAACTATGTCTAGAGATTGAGGTCGCATCATTCTCATTCCATATACTTACTAAGGAAGCCGGCGCATATTCTCAAACTCTTCCGATATCACCCGATTGGGCTTCTCTGCATCTTGGACTAATCGCTGCTGGGTTCGCCAATAGGATGTCGCGGCTATTACTGCTTGGGGGTCCCTCCCGGGGTTTTTTTATTAGGTACCCAAATTAATGTACTGGATTAATTACAGTGAACGATTAGCTATCTTCTTTATTGTTTAAGTAGCGGTCATTTGTTTTGTATGCAATGTAGGTAGTGATGGTTGTTCTGAATGCAGCGTACGTTGAACATATCGTGACATTGATGCATGCGACGGTGAATTAGTGTGAATTTGGTGAACGGAAGCCTTAGGGCAGTTAGTGTATGGTATGTTCCAACTGCTAATTCGTCAGACTCAACGGAACGATTGATTGGCCAATTTAAAATTTGGTGTATGGAACAGAACATACTCGCAATCAATCTGCTCATGGCTTAAAAGCATGTGGCTTTCATGTCTACAGTGGAGTCCCGTTATAAGAAACCCTCGTTATAAGAAACCTCCCATTATAAGAAACAGTGCTCCGGTCCGGCCAGAATTTGTATGGGAAAATAAGAAACCCTCGTTACTAGCAGGTTTCTTAAGTATTCGCTTAGTAATACATATAAAATTGTGAGTTTCTTATAACGAGTTCTAAACGAGTTGAGCCAAACATATTGTGCAAATTGTTTTATCACTAGTACACATTCAACTACAACATTTCGGGCCTTATTTTACACATCTACACCCAGTCAATTGTGATCAATTGTCATTTTGTTACTCTCCTACAAGTTCTCTATACCCAAGCTACCTATGCCACACAAGGATATTCAAACTCGCTAGGCATGGAGTCAGAAGGAGCGGGATGATATCTGCAATCAACGTACACTACATCTTGGGCATAGCTATCAAGAGATAAAGCAGTGGTTCAATATGAGCTGGCTCCTCTACATGAGTCAGATTCTAGGGGCGGTGATACTCCTCTTATGCAGCTGCGCTTGAAGGCCTGGAAACTCTACGTCTTTTTCGTCTCCAAAATTCCCATGTTAATGCACGGAAGGGCGAGCAGCTAGAGGCTCTTCTGTATAGAGAGAAGCGGGATATTGAGGGGTTACAACGCATGGCGCGAGGCAGAAAACATCATAACAACAATTACTGATTTTTTGGGACCTCGCTCGGACATTTCTTGATTTTTATGTACATATCCCGATATAAGAAACCTCCCGTTATAAGAAACTCCCGGCCGGTCCCGAGGGGTTTTCTTATAACGGGACTCCACTGTATCTTAGATTCACTCACCTTCATGTGTCAAGCTCGGCCTTTACCTACAAAGCATGTATTTAAAGTCCTCGCACTTCCAGTATCTAGGTACTCAGATCAATCATTCAATCCACTTCGAATATCTCATTCAATTGGCTCATCATTCTGCTTCATACAGTTCAGCTCACTTCTCCCCCTTGTTCTATCTAACCTGGGTACCTCGCACTGCTACTTGGCAGCCGGCCAAAGACTTGGAGAATGCCCCTGATCTTATTGCCCTGTTACACAAGTGATACCCCTAGAAGACCCGCTCTGTTCTTCCTATTCTGGTCACTGGAGCTCCTGCCTAAAGGGAGGGTAGTGTCACAACATCACTATTCTCGTTCTTCTCATTTCCTCGTATTCCACACTTTCGCATTATCGTGTTATCTGTGTTGTCACATTATTGGTTATCGCGGTATCGGACAATCGCTTAGCTTGGGGGAACATCAGCCTTCGTCATTGCTCAAGTGCCTTAGTATATTCAAGTTGAGCACTTTTGTATATAGACCCCTCTCTTTGCTCTCCTTGTTATGTCCCCTATCCAACGTCTTGTATATACTATATAGTGCTTGGTTTACGTACCTGGGTACACTCCCTCGCCTTGCCTTGCCTTGCTCCTCGACCTTGCCTTGCCCCTCGACCTTGCCTTGCCTCTCAACCTTAGAATCCGGCACCGGGTTTCCGCTCAACACCGGGTTTCCGCTCACTTGCATATATTTGAAATAACGTACATAAAATAAGGGCAGATGCTATTTACGGAACCTAAGAGACCGCCTGACGCCACCAATAGATGGTGGAGGCATGCCAGAGAGCTGGCGTTGGATGTGGGGTGTCCTAGGGTTGGTTGAGGGGCCAGGGGTCAGTGTATTGGGGGGAGGGGGGAGTGCTGGCGTGGTGAGGATAGGTGATTCTGAACCATCGTCAGACTCATTCTCGATCTCATAGTAGCTAGAGGAGTCACTGGGAATGTCGATTGGACTGGCTGCTTTTTGAGGTTTGGTTCGGGAGCGTTTAGTAGGATGTCTCTGATGGGATGTCTTAGCTGCACTCTTGCGTAATTTTGATGTCTGTGCACGCTGGTGTTTAGCAGCCTCTTGCGCAGCCTTTTTCGCAGCCTTTTTCAAATCTGCCTCCTCTCGTGCTTGATAAAGACTTGCAATTTCCTGACCATCAAGTATACGTCCTAACTTCAGCTCTTTCTTGCCTAGGTGACGCCCATCATGCCCCGTATTTTTTGAATTAGCTGCCTGCCACTGCTCAAATGTTTGTTGAACCAACTGTTGATCTCGCTCCCGAGCAATCCCAAATCGTGATAGCAGATCCACCAAGTTCTCCAATATATGCTCACGAGCTTCTGAATTAGTTTCCTGTACTAGCAGAAGCTTCTGTTGGCGAACTAAACGAGTTATTTGACTAGAGTTCTTTGGTGTTGGAGGTGGTAGGTTAGCTGCAATAATAGCCGCTGGAGGGATTTCTGTACGGAGTATTTGTTGTGTAGTCTGGAGTTTATTCAGAACAACTCGAGGATTAAATGGATATAGCCCACATGTCTCAAATGCCTTCATAATAGATGACTGCATATAAGTAGCTTGTCGTGCATCAGCAAAAAAAAATTGGCGTCAGGACGCACGACATCTTCATACGCGTCAGGTCGCTTCCCATCATTTAGGTGGTTGCGTCCTGTGCTTCCTGTCAGCCAGTTTGCGTCCCGTGCTTCTTGTACCTTCTGTTAGTGAGGTTGCGTCCTCTGTCTTGCACGTTGCGTCTCCAGGTTGCATCTCGTGCTTCCTATTAGCAAGGCTGTGTCCCCTACTATTTATATATTCACGGCCTCTATATATGTATGAGTTCATGCATTCGCAGCCTCTGACTATGTATGTATTTATACATATTTAGGGAGGCCACAAATGCATGAATTAAAGGCCGCGAATGCGCGTATACTTAGGGCACGAAAACACGAATTCAATACATGATAAATCCCATGTTTAAATGTACTACATCCAGCTATTTCCCCCTCCGTACTAGATTGTTCACATAAGTAGAGGAGCTCCATTCGACGCCATCTATAGAGCAGGTTCTTAGACAACGTCATGCAGGTTCTAAGACAGCACACGGAACAAGTTCTATGACACATTAAGGGGCTGGGGGATCTCCAAGCCAGACTAGCAAATCCCCTATTAGAGAGGTTTTGCACCCTTGCACGCTAGATATCTCACAACCCATGTAGCGCACTTTGATCCTAGTAAGCACGAAAGTACAGAATAAGAGGTTTTGCAAACTCTGATTGATATCTCTCTTTAGTAAGCAGCAACCTGCAATGACAGACAAACATGGCGGATGACTCGGACATGCTTATGTTGGGGATACTGCTGGTGGGGCAGTATATGCAGGCGGAATCTTCCGATGATGAAGAAGAAGATAATAATAGGCCACCTCTATATCTTGGGTGGGCTGTTCTGATACTAGGTCGGTAGGGAATGGGGTTTGTGACATTTTTGATACGTGTAGTATGTGTACTAAAATATGTAAGTATATGTATACGTGATGTTTGAATTATTTGGTACACGTAAGGCATTTTGATACTAATATACAAAGGCTAACCATCTTCAGATATTTGTTGTGGACAACAATGCCAAGATCCTCCGATGTCGTCCACAGATTTCTGCTTGACATCTTTTTATCCCTGTCGGTCTTAAGCACAAACCTGGCAGGTGCATTAGCTAGTCTGGTTGCTGTAGTTACTGTCAATTTTACAAGGGTGCAAAACCTCTCTATTTCAAAAGTGTGGCCGCCTGGGACTTAGAGGTTTTTTCCTGTCATTCCTTCCTAAGGCCACTGCACCATCATAGGGAGCTTGTTACGACGCTGATTTGTGGTCTCGTGAATGCGGACATCGAGGTTGATATGGTCGTTGATATTGAATGCTCAGTAGGCAGCTCTGCACGCGGATATCTAGGCTGGTTTGCTCGCTGGATTCTAGGCTCATTTACACGTTGATTTCTAAGCTAATTTGCTCGCTCAATTCCAGACTCATTTGCTCGCTCAATTCCAGGCTCATTTGCTCGCTCGATTCCAGGCTCATTTGCTCGCTCGATTCCAGGCTCATTTGCTCGCTCAATTCCAGGCTCATTTGCTCGCTCATATCCAGGCTCATTTGCTCGCTCAATTCCAGGCTCATTTGCTCGCTCATATCCAGGCTCATTTGCTCGCTCATATCCAGGCTGATGTGCTCGCTCGATTCTAGGCTCGTTTGCTCGCTCGATTCCAGGCTCATTTGCTCGCTCAATTCCAGGCTCATTTGCTCGCTCGATTCCAGGCTGATTTGCTCGGTGATATCCAGGCTGATTTGCTCGCTCGATTCCAGGCTCATTTGCTCGCTCATATCCAGGCTGATGTGCTCGCTCGATTCTAGGCTCGTTTGCTCGCTCGATTCCAGGCTCATTTGCTCGCTCAATTCCAGGCTCATTTGCTCGCTCGATTCCAGGCTCATTTGCTCGCTCGATTCCAGGCTCATTTGCTAGTCGCTCGATTCCAGGCTCATTTGCTAGTCGCTCGATTCCAGGCTCATTTGCTCGGTGATATCCAGGCTGATTTGCTCGCTCGATTCCAGGCTCATTTGCACGCTGATTTCTAGGTCGATTTGCACGGTGGATTCCAGGCTGATTTGCACGCTGATTTCTAGGTCGATTTGCATTGTAGATTCCAGGCTGATTTGCACGCTGATTTCTAGGTCGATTTGCCCGGTGGATTCCAGGCTGATTTGCAGGTTGATTTCTAGGTCGATTTGCACGGTGGATACCAGGCTTATTTGCACGGTGATATGGCACTGATTTGGGCAGTGATTTTGGTTTTACGGTGTTTAGCTAGCTAGTTTTAGAGATATTATCAGAATCAATTACATTTTTGGAAATGCATAGAATGCAGGTATCAAGCGCGATCGCAAGGCCGCACCTATACTAGCCGACTATTTGCGTCAGATGGTGAACTTAAACATAGTGAGATTTTGCATGCGTACAGGAAGAACAATACTTCATGTGCGTATGATATAATAGGTGCGTGTCATGAAATATGGATTTAAATTAGCTGCGCAGTGTAAGTATTATAAGATAGGTGTACATCAGGAAATATGGATTAAAATTAGTTGCATAGGGAAAGTATTATAAAATAATTGTGCGTCAGGAAATATTAATTTAAATGATTTGCGTCAGGACGGAGCACATGGCTATAGTTGGCTTCTGAATCTCGAGTTTTGCAAAAGAGCTTCATGTGCTTCCGAAGCACCTGACGCAAACTTTTTTTTTGCTGATGTGCTTGTAGGTATATTGGAAGAAAGTTGCCTTTGTGAATACCATAAACCCCACGTCGAATATAATCATCCACTGCTTTACTGTAATAATGTTGTAAAGGTCCAAAGAGGCCAACATCCAAAGGCTGTAGGATATGTGTAGAGTGTGGAGGAAGACAATATAGAGCAATCTGATGTGCATCACAATACTCCATAAACTCCATTGTAACATGAGAATAATGCCCATCAAGAATTAGCATTCTCCACTCCTCTTTTGCAATATCTTGAGTATGAAGATCAAAAATATTCTCCACCCAATCCAAACTTAATGCTCGATCTGTCCACCCTTTAGGAGAATATGTAAAACGAAATGCCTTTGACTCTGTATCCTGACCAGTAAACTTATGCCATCCCATATAGTGGTTAGCTCCTTTATATATAATAAGAGAAGGTAATACCTGTCCATCTGCAGATATACACTCTATTACAGTAAGTAGCTCCCGATTTCCATCATCCATCATTTTAAACCTTCGTCCTTGATATGTACATATTACCTTAGACCGTTCTGCCAATCCTATCAAAAACTCTTTTTCATCCATGTTGTATATATTCTGTTGCTGAATCTTTTTAGATACCATGATTCGTTTAACCTTAGCAAAGTGATCTCGAATAATGCGTGGATCCTCTGCCTCCACTCGACTCCACTCCAGAGGGCTAGTTAATTTTGTTGCTAGCTTCGGATGTCGATTTAAAAACCGTGTAATCCAGTTCTCTCCAACAGTAGCTCTAATAATTAATTCTGCTGCTTGTCTAACATGCTCTATACGTGGTGGAAAACCACAATTCTCCAGATTCTGTATCCACCGTACTACAGACTTTTCATCTGTAGGTGTCAACAGCTGTTGATTGGAGTGAGCGGCAAAATGAGGTTTTGCACCCTTTTGTCTTCCGCGTAATGTTGAGTATGGTATCATGAATGCACTTTCAGCATCTCGGAGCGACATAGTACCAGCTTGGATTGCATTCAGCGCCTTCTGTATAGTGTCTTCCCGCTTTGCTCGAGCCTTTGCAGCTTCTTCTCTAACTTTGACGCGCCCCATCTATATAACACTAATGCTGTTAGTACCTCAACACTATACCCACACATATGACACTTACATTGTATATAACGCTTCTATATGGTCTGGAGGATTGGGTACTAGCGCTATGAGGAGGACTGTTAATTTTCTACGCAAGAATACTTGCCCCGCTTCCTTATTTGAGGTGCGATCAGCCGCAAAAAAAGCAAAAAAAGGCCTGAGCGGAAACCTAGTGGTGAGCGGAAACCCGGTGCCGGATTCTACCTTGCCTCTCAACCTTACCTTGCCCCTTGACCTTACCTTGCCCCTCGACCTTGCCTTGCTCCTTGATCTTGCCTTGCCTCCTGACCTTGCCTTGTAACCCCACCGTACCCACCATTACCTGCACATACGCATAAGCCACTTACGCGAGTGTCTGCATACCGGAGCTCATTACCTGTTGGAAATCTACAGAGAAACGAGTGGCTTATGCAGCGGAAGAATATATTGCAATGCTCTCTTGCATGATTTTATGATTGCTCGATTGAATGGAAAATAGCTTGAGTGATTGCTCGATAGAATGATGGTTCGATACTCATTAACAGACAGGACTTTCGAGCGGTTTAAATAGCCACTCGAGAGAGAGACTTCTCCGTCAGGAGCAATAGACGTAACGACAGTAAGAACGTGCCAAAGCATATGAATGAACTCGTGTGAAAGCATATCAACTCAACAGAGCATATGAAATAGGTCATTTTCTTGTTGCCGGCACCATAATCCCACAATTATTCTCCAGGAAATGCAAAACAAGAGGAAACGAAAATGGCAAGAACAGAACAGATTAGCGCGGTAAGGACAAACACATCCCAAAGAACTCGGCTTTTCAATGAAAGGCCATCCTTCACCCTGTGTTCAATATTCAGTCCTGTAGCTCCTTAGTCCTGTAGCTCCTTCTAATAACAACACATATTCTGCCTCTGAAACCTCCTCCCTGGACTCTCTCATATGTACATGAGTTCCCAGTCCGCCCCCCTCACGGTGGACTGCAAAGCCGGTGTTTTCATAAGAAACTCCACTGCCTTCCTGGATTTCCATTCTACGACTTCCCTTGGAGACATTACGTCGAAAACGTGACGCATGTCTGCCACATCGCTTTCTGGCAATATCGTCATCCAATCGATCTTGGGCCTCTTCAATACGTTTTCAATCCCTTCACTTGGCGTTGTAGTCTCATGTACATCATTGCCTCGCTCAATTGCATATCGGAATTTGCATCGGTTCTGGTAAGGGAGGTGCGGTGAGGTGGAGGTAAGCGTAGCAGGTATGCTGGTCGTAGAAGACTTGAACTCATTGGCGATCAAGTCAAAAAAGGCGATACCCCTGGGTAGATCAAGCTGACAGGAGGCAATAGTGTCCATCTGGAACCAAAAGTAGCGCCAAATACTTCCTAAATCGGTAAGAAGCATAATGACTGGATACTCAGACGGAATATCTGCGAGAACCAGTTCCACAACCGCTTGCATGTCGTTCCTGGGTTCTACATTCTTCTTGACCTCGATCCCCATGAACACGCCACCGGAGGGATACCCGCATCTTTCGTACTTCGCTGCCACAATCGCTAGGTCTAGTGTTCCCTTGAAATTAAATTTGGTACTCACACTGGTTGAGGACAAAAGATTGGAGTCTTTAGACGCGTTATAGAGTGTTGCATAGCTTGGAATAGTCACATTCTCTGTGAACCATTTCATGTACTCGCTGGCATGGGCATCCTCTTTCCTATCGCCCCAAACAAAAGGGTAAATGCGTTTCTCTGTTGGTGGCACGTCAATTTCGATTACCCTTCTTTGCAAGCCAATTTCATCGAGAAAGCTGCTGTACACTGTTCGGCTTATTCTGGAAATCGAAATTGTCTCCTTCTTGTCATCACGCAAAGCTAAGAACAATTAGACAAGATTGCAGTTGCAAGGATTCAATAGGGGTTTCTTACAATCGAGCTGTTCCATGATTTCTTTTAGTTTAATAGTCACAAAGGTTTCGAGGCTTATATTCCTATCCACTTCTAATAAAATAACAAAAGAAAGTAATTAGCACAGTTGTGAGGAACACTCTCGTATTGATATGAGGATCTTTGGGATAGAAAAGACTCGGAAGGGTGACAGAGAGAAGCTCGGAGGAACTTACCCTGAAGTTGAGGTTCTATATGACACAGTAACATCAGTATTGCTTGTCAATATGGGGTATCAAGAGAAGAAGATTTTGATGTGCATCCTCATGCCGTGAAGAAAGAAAGACAGACGGGGTAAGGCTTCCTCGGAGGTAAATAAGTGTTACCTACCAGGACCCCGAATAAGAATATGAACGACATCATCTCCCTCAAGAAGGGCCTCTTCAAAAATATTGCAAATTTTTCGGGCCGAGGACAGAGCTTCACCAGAGACAAAGTCTTTCATGTCCTTCTCATTCTTGTTCACCTTCCATAGCTGGAGCTTTGTTGACTTAATACCCGGGAAAAGACTGGGGTACTGGATGGTAATATTCTCCTTGAGCATGCTGACCCTAGCTGTGTAGCTGATTTCCACACAGAAAGTTTCGGCAACTGGGTTGCCATCAATCAGACACACTAATGTGATTGGTTCGGTGGTGGTTGGTTTTGCCATCTTAACTGTCGTGGTGCGGCTACAGGGCGAGAAACGTGCGGCAAGAAACGTACTGAAACAGAATAAAGAGGATAGCACAGAGTCATGTTGCGAGGAGGCTGTATATTGAGAGTGGTTACAAAGTTGCTAGAGTTCCGTTCCGAACTTAAACTCCCCCAATGCCAAGTGTCCTGCTTCTCATCTAAGACTAGTCTAATTTTGTATTCGCCAGTACGTATGGCGAGCGAGAAACGTGCAGCACATGGCACATCACTGTTTCTTTCTTGATTCTTAAAATATGATTGTCAATAGACATGCTTATATGCAAAGAAATATACACATCGACATCTACGAGCATACACTGAAGAAAATGAGGCATCCCATCCTATATTCAAGCTTCAGATCGCCACGGTGGGTGAGCACGCGGGAAAGTCTCGCACGCAATGGGTATTTAGAATTTTGACTTCTTACTTCGGCCCGGGTAATGAGAAATCACACAGATACCTTCAATTTGGCTACCTAAGGTTGCACGTGCACGGTAGGATGCACCCCTGCAAACATCCCTGTTTTCACCTGCTCGAGCGACATCTCGTGATATCTTGAGAGGCTATTCCGGCTAAATTGAGATCTATAGAAACAACTACGTTCTACAACATAGTTACCCTCACATCCGGCCAAAGTCAACTCAATACCCAATACCCACCCTTCCGGTACACCATCCCCCGGATGACCCCTCCCCCCTCTCTACCGGCCACTATAGGCCAAATATCAGGCAAGTGAGCCTATAAATCACTAGGAGGCGTTTACCTAGCATTGATATCTATATCAAATTAGTAGTGAAGGAGGAGGCTTCGAAATGGTAAAATGGGAGAGTCTCAATTAGGAGCACTAATCTGTGCAAAATATGCAATTACAAGCGCTCCCATTGATCCATCAGATGTGGACTACCGAAACCTTGTTCACTCGAACATTCATAGCATGGAGTGACGAGAAACATACCCCTCGATAGCTCAATTGTTAATATATTTGGTAACTTACATTGCATTTCAATTAGTCTCAAAGAGTTTCTAATGCAGATATACGCGTCTCTTCTTGTGTGGTGTGGAGCCTGGAAGCAAGGCTATCGAGAGTCATGCGTATAGATATTTGGGCAGTCCAGAGACGAGATGGATCGGACTCGGAAGTGACTCAAATGTTCAACCCATATGCATTCAATAGTGTAACCTGTACTTCCGAAACTACTTGATATTTGTTTGTAATTGTACATTGCACCATCTATATTACTTTATAATCTATGATTCAGCGTAACGCAAGTAAGCCTAGAATACCATAGGGGTCGAGAGAAATTTTGGTAACCGCAGGGTTAAGGGTCACTGAACTCTGTACAGGGAGGGAGACAGGGAGCGGCCTCCAGGGTTAGATATCACTCAGGCCCAGTCTGAGAGATGCACTGCCTCGTCATGACGAGTACTGATTCACAAAAAAAAAAAATTTTTTTGTACAAGAATATTCTTTCTGATACATGGGGTTGATCCAACCCGAATTCAATTTAATATATTCATTCTTCTGGAGATACGTACCCCAGGTGCCACACAGTTTTACTACGGCCCGGCCCGCATGACTAGATCATATGACTGAGCTTATGGGACTGAGTTCGGTATGTTTGGTACGACTACCAATATTACCGTGAACTCGGCGTTACCCTCTAACCAACCAGGCCGCCACCACAAGCTATGCCAAAAATCACTCCGTGACTGCAGCCATTCAATCTCTACTATAGTTTATCGTACGATCAATAAAATATATATTATATAAATTCATTCATTTACCTTTAAGTCTTGTCTAATAACTCTCTAACCTGTAGCGAGGGACCGCATCTTCGGCCTGGTCCAGAGGACTATCCAGCCCTGGAGCCAGTCACACGAACAGGCAAAAGGAAACGTCCCACCAACACCCCACAAAACTGAGGAAAACCCAGCGGTGACCTCCTCACTCCTCATCGGTCTTGTGCCCTCCGACCTCGTAAAAGTATTACTATACTCTATAATTGCATAATCTGGCTATTAGCATAGACTCTGCTGGGCCGAGTTTGGGACTATGCCTAGAATAGCATAACTCTTTAATTAGCATGCATATCACTTTGCTGGTCCCAACCTAGTAACTGCTAACAATCTAACCTACATTCTAGTGGCATAGAGAGGGAGAAAATTTGTAATAAATATACAGACTAGATTTCTATAGCTCTACTCTATACCTCCAACCCAAAAATAGTAAGTATTAAGTATATAAAATCTTTATAATTTCTATAGAACTAAACTAACTATTATAAGGTTCCAAAAAATACTAATTTTATATTTATATAATTATATATAGAAAGAGTATAGTATAGTTATTATAGTAAATATTAAACTAAATAGTCTAAAGTAAAGTATATCTTAGTAAGAATTATTATAATAATTGCTAGATTTTTTTAACTTAATTAGCTTCTATATTTAAAAGTTATATAAAAATAACTTTTTATAAGTAATCTTAAGAATAAAAGTAAAAAGAAGATGAGATTAAGAAAATAATAGAAAAAAATATAACTATTATATTAGTAAAGGCTAAAAAGGTCTAAATTATAAAGGCTTATAATAAAAGTTTTTATACTTTCCTATATAAGAAATTTGTCTTAGCAGTATATTTATATATTATATATATATAATTACTATATATATAAGTAACTTATTTTGCAATCTGTTCTTAAGAAACTCTAGTTTACTATTATACAATAGCTAAAGCCTCTTATAAAGACTATAATATCACTACTCAAGTATAGACTAATTTGTCATGGATTTGTTATCTAAATCGATGTCCTAAAAGTTACCATTTTGGTATCCATGTAGCTTCTACTTTTGGTTTAATAGAGTGATTAATCTTTTTTAGTGATGGTAATTTCTATAGTATTATCTTGGGAAATAATAAGGGAAACTCCATTACAGAGTTGAATTGTTTCTGTACTGTAGAAACAGCTGTCACGAGTTCTCTTTCTAGATCAGTTTCTTCTGCATCACTAATATTTTCCCAATTATCTGGTTCACTATAATCTGTAACTGATTCACAGCTGACCTGTGTATACGCTGATCTTATACCATTCACCATGGTTCTAGATCCCTTCCATACACTTAGCTGGAATCATGCAATGTTTTCTGGTTGGATAGTAACTGGTTCCTGATGGGCAGGAATTATTGCTTGCACTTTGCTGAGAGCAGGTTCTACTAGTATTATATCCCATCCAGTCACATAAACTATATAGAACGTTCGTTCTTCTACATAACCTATCCAATCAAGTTTGATAGTACAAGCTTTGTCTATCATTCCTTTTGAGCCTTTAATTGTAGTACTTAATGATTTCTTCTCTATACTTCTAGTTGGTATTTTGTATAGGTGTACAAATTGAGAATTAATTAAGTCTTCTCCCTTTCTTTGGAGATCAATTAAAGCTAGTGTGGGGTGTTCGTTAGATTTAACGAATACCTTGCTAAAATCTAGTACCTGTCTTGACAAGGGTTGTTTATTGATTTTATCCTTATTGTTTTTATCCTTAGTAGCTATCGGTATAGCTAAATCTTGTATGGCTGTACACATGGGTACCTTATTTTGTCATTTCCTACTGTCCTTATAGGAGTGTCCAAGGTTCCAACCCCTTAGACATTTCTTGTCTCTAATTAATTGTATCTTTGTCTTTTGATTGAATTTTTTGTAATGGTGTCCCAATCTGAGTCCTTCCATTTTTCTGTATTGGGTTTGGTATTGGAATTGCTGCTATGATTAAATCCTGTTTTTTGTTTTTGATTCTGGTCTCTGTGTGGACCGTAACTCCGATTTTCATTCCGAGGGTATTGTTGTCGGGATGTATTTGTTGTGGGTGGTGGGGCAATATCTTTCTTGGAAGCTTCATATGACTCCGCTTGATATACAAGCTGATCATATGACCATTCTTCTTTAATTAAAGGAATTAATGTAGCTGACATAAATGACAGCAGGTGATTAAGAAACTTTCTTCTTTTTACTTCCTGTGATCTTAATTGTTTGCCATCCTTGTCAATCAATTTGATTTGCATTTCAGTAAGCCAGTTGGCGAACTGTTTAATTCCTATATGACGTCCATCCTTGTATAGTATAGCTGTCTCCCATCGTTTCTATAAAATGTCCTTACTAGTGGAGGATATCAGAAAATCCCTTAGTGCTAGAATGAATCTAAAGAATGTCACATTTTTTCCTTTTTCTCTTAGGAATTGATTATAAGTAGTGAGCACGCTTCCTTCCATTCTAAATCCAACAATTTCCAAAGCTGAAGCGCCTTCCAAATCTATTCCTTTGATAACAAACCAACATTGCATTGCTATGGTCCAAGAGTGAAAATATTATGAGTCTTGCCATTTTTTGTCTTCTCCTCTGATCTTTTCTGGTAAATTAATCTTTATTCCTTTTAAAGCATTCGTTGTTTTGTGGTTACTCATTGTAACCATTCTTGTTGTAGATTCCCATTGCTGGTGTTCAACTGATTTTCCTTGTTTGGGTTTTCTTTTAAGAGTTTAACTTGCAACTGATGATGCTTTATCAGAGTCTGAGCTATCATCTCCACTATCATCGTGGTCTTATCCTCCTCCTTACATTTTCTACTTCTATTGGTCTAGTCCTATATCTAGATTATCATCTTCTTCTTGTAATTCTATATCTTCTAGTGGTTGGTTTTATTGTCTAGTTCTTTGGCTGACCCAGTCCTCCTTTCTGGTGTCTCAGGTGCTCGACCTTTGCCTTTCAATTGATCTTTTGGTGTTCTCAGGAACGCTCCTGGAAGTTCTTTGCTAGGATTGAAAAAATCCTCCGCGGTATGTGCTGATTCTTTTAGATGAGTACCGCTCATCATAAATATCATTATTTCTTCCCAGTTATTTATTACCCAATTCGGTTTCCTTAAAAGTGGAACAATAGCTTTCTTTAATTTCTTACTTAAAAATGCGTTCATTTCTAAGTCCTCTTCTTTGAATGAATAAGGTGTTAGCTATAAATAGTGTTTTACTATGGCTTCCATTAAGAGTCGAGTATCATCAAGATGATACTATTGGGCATGTCCCATTCAGCGAGTATATTTCAAAATCTCCTCAATTGTTGGAAGATGTTTGTCCCAAAATTCTTCTGGTATGAGAGGTAAAGCTATACTAAAATATAGTTTGGTTCCTGCTCCACCTGGTTCTCCTATTTATATATCCATGGGCAGATTTATTTCCCCTTCTCTGTTAGGAACTACAAATCTGGTCTTTCTGGGAGTTTCTTCTACTAATTTCTTAATATCTTCAAGTAATATAGTTTACCGTCTCGACCTCTTAGTCTTCTTACTAAGTTCAGATGCCATTATATTTGATTTCGTCATTTGTCTGCAACCAAATGCAGCTGGTTATGTGATACTATCATCGAGTTACTTTGCTTTTTTGGCACCTTACTGTGCTGATGGTATGGTGACTGATAATCCTTGTAATCTCTGTTCGACTGATGGTTCTGTTGGCTCAGTGGTTCATACAGCTGGTAAGGCTGGATGTCAAGATCCTGATATTTCTCATGGTCCTAGTTTTTCTTCGTCTACTGGTCTAGAATCTAGTTCTAGTTCTTCTGGCAAGAGTGTCACATTTTCTGATTAGTATGTTGAGGTAGACATTGAGGGTGCAGAGGTATTGGTAGAGATGTCTGGGCCTAAGGAAGGTTCTGATGGAGGTAATTCTTTTCTGAAGGAAATGGCTGCAGTGGAGGTAGCGAGATTTAAGCCTTGGGATTGTGATGCTTAGTTGTTTAGACCAATTATTCCTGGGATCTGGGTGGCCGGTTTTTCAATAATGTACTAGATTTATAGGTACAGATGTAATAGTAGTTACTAGGAATGCAAGTTGAGTTGTTGATCTTATTGGGAAAAGTATTGTAAACAAGGGTGGGAATGTTTAATATGGGATACCACTGCCCATTAGAGACCTGCTTAGCTTGCTTCAAAGTCTTTTGTTGATGTACTGCAGTTGAGAGTCTGATGTCTTGTTATTGGATTTTGTTGGCTAGCTAGTTGAATAACAATATCAATTTTTATATGTGCACTTGTGTGTCGAATTGTATACACTTGCGTAAGTGTAATAAAGGTATCCGAAAGTTGATCAGGCCTTGGATTCAAGAGTAAAGATTAGGTAAGTGAGTTAAAAAAATTGTAATAAATAGTACTAGACAGTATTCATTTGGTACCATTTATACAATCTATATCTGTAGGCTTGGACGTTTATGTATTTTGGTTCTACTGAGGTAAGACCTTAGAAGGGTAGGGAGATTACTATGTGGGACATTCCCGGAGGGAACAGTAATTAACTGGTGTAATCTATCTTATATGATTTGTGCTATCTAAGCTATATGATCTTGATCTGATCGGAATATAGGCTTGCTTGCTCTGTGTTTCTTGCTTGTTTTCTATGGATTCCAGAGGGAATCCAATGGCCTATTTATACTCCTCTGAGATCTAATGACTAAGAAAATAAATACAATAAAGGGTAGTACACTAGAAGGTGTTATGCTATACAAAAGGGGTTATGTGGCTATAGTAATGAGTCACACGCCTTAAAAAATGGTCATGTGGCCATAGTAATGAGTCATATGCCTTAACAGAGGTCATGCGGTTATAATGAGGGTATCTTCATATGGCAAGTGCCATGGAACTTCCTGTAGCAAATTCCACGTGCTGTGGATGCTTATAAAGCAACAGGAGGTAGTTGAAGGCTAGTCCTTCAACCAAGAGGCTTAGTTACATAACATAGTAGTAATATAGGAAATACAAAAGTATATAATCAATTATATAAACAATGAAACAACATTCTCCCTTACACTTTCTTAACTAAAGAAGGGCTTTTTTAACCAAAGGGAGGCTTTTTCAATTCAAGGAGGTTTCTTTGCTAAGCTAGGTAGAATATACTTATTAGTACTATCTTTTGAAAATAGCTCTAATAGTAAGAATATAGGTTTCTAGTGAGGTTAAAGTAAAGGTATAATAATAGTAGTAGTAGAATAGCTATTAGTCAATAATAGTAATTAATATTTTATAGATATTAAGGATAATAGGTTTATATATATTAAGAGATTATAGGGGGGAGAAAAGTAAATCAAACCTATGTTAGTGCTATAGTCTCAATATACATAGCTGCTAGTCTTATACTTAATTGGGAAGGAATTGATATAAATAGCATATACTACTAGGTATTACAAAGATCTATAGGACAATAGTATATTTGTAGTGTAGCATACTTAGATTCTAACTTAAGTAGTTGGATGACTTTTATATCAGGGGCTTAATATAATGGCTCTAAATAAATTATTAATATTTAGTACTATTATATATATATATAATGTCCTAGGTCTTTTTGACTTAGAAAATTTACAAGAAAAGGTACAAGATACTTTCTAAACAGAATTAGACTTAGGATAGTACTACTAAATAACTCGAGTCTTTACAGTTGCTAGCACTAGTATAAATAACATATAAAAGCCCTCTAACCTTATAAGTTTGAATCTGTATATATTGCATACTTTCTATTATATTGTAGTTATTTTTATTTTGCTATTATACCTATTATAACAATATTTACATATAATAGAAAATACATAGTACATTCATATTCTAACTTACAAGGTTAAAGGGCTTTTGAAAGTTATTTACATAGAGCTAGATATTAACAGTTATAGTTTTATGTAGATATAGATAGCTATATAGATTATAAACTACCTGAAGTAAATATATCCAATAATGAATATAAAGATCATGACCTTATGTAGGCCATGATTAACTAGAGTAACTGGCTATATTGATTGCCAACTAAGTAAACATAGCCTACTCTTATATCCAACTTTATAAAGTCCATAAATAACCCTATGGATTTGTAAATCAATTATTCTCATTAGCTATTTACAATACTTCCCGCTGTATTGTAATTCTTAAGTTGGCATCCTTTTTAGAGATTATAGATGAGATTCAGGAAAGAATCCTAGCTAGGAGAAAAGTACCAGCTATCTCTAGAGCACTAGACAACCCCAACTTACCCAATGTGTTACGGCACAAGGAAGATAGGAGTGGGGGTATACGAATCATCGTGGGTCAGGTGATATATCGCAATTCGATGAACTAGAGGCCTGACGAAGCCTGCTTTCCTATATATACATGCATATCCTGTATCTAGCTTTTGCCTCTTCGAGTAATGTTCTAAGTTCTAAGTTCAAAGACCAATTCTAAGTTCAACTCGCACCCATATGTGCAGTTAGGCCCGAGTTATGTAATCTTGCCTTTACTTCGCTAATAACCTTCCAAATACCTGTATTCCGACAACATTGCCTTAATCACCTGGCTCGCCCCTAACATTACATTGCTCCTAACTCTCGGGACCAGCGATATTGCTCTATTCACCTCTCCTATCTCTATACTTGTCAGAACCCCTTCTAGAGCACTCTAAAAGCAAACTTCGCTTGAGACTTCGCTAGCACCGAGTCTAATCACCCCTTACCTACACACTGTCAGACAGCTCGAAAATGGCTAAAGAGATGTCGCTGGATTATCTACCAATATAAGTAATGTCGGAAATAATTATTTCCCCCTCCTATTTGCTTATTAGCTTATTCTAACCAATATACTAATCCTATATTGAGATCTCCGGATCTGCTAAGTCTTAGATGTTGAGCGACATGCTCAAACACCCTGAATGAGCCTCTACTGAATGAGCCTCTACGGCCTCGAACGAGCCTCTACTAAATGAGCCTCTACCGAATGAGCCTCTATGGCTCTGAACGAGCCTCTACCGAACGAGCCTCTACCGAATGAGCCTCTACGGCCCTGAACAAACCTCTAAGGCCCCAAATGAGCTTATAAGCCCAACGATGAGCGAGCGAGCTTATAAGCCCCCTGACGAGCGAACGAGCTTAAAAGCACTTGAGCGAGCTTATAAGCCCCCCGACAAGCGAAAAAAGCCCTCGAGCGAGCAAAGCCCCCGAGTGAGCAAAGCCTCTA